>CANHQG010000117.1:0-98313 GCA_947462335.1 Harmothoe impar
CCCCCCCCCTCCCCGAAGGCGTCGAAAGTTTTTCGCCCCCCCCCCCTTTGAACCATAGTAACGTGCAGGCTTTTTTGCTTAAAAGGGGCAGAATTGTTACGCCCCCCCCCCCCCCTGTATCTAATAAATGAACATTCCCTTAATAACAAGCCCCTCCCCCTGTTTGCAGGACACGTTACCAGACGACTTGTTGGTAGCAGCGTTTCAGGGCGTCATTCAGGAGACGGGGATTGACCCGACCATCATCGGTGACATCTGTATCGGGAACGTGCAGCAGCCGGGGGCAGGCGCGGTGGTCAGCAGGGTCGCACAGTTCTTGTGGTGAGTTGTCTTTACGCTGATTTAATCATGACCGTAAAACCTCGCCTATAAGCCTAACTCACGCAGAAGCGGCCCCCCTCCCCCCCCCCCCCCACTCTGGGCCGATCCTGTTTTTGCTTTGTTTTTCTAAGTTCTTAGCCATAGTGCTATTAGTGCTGAAAAAATAAAAGAATTAATTTCAAAAGAACTATTTATTCATAATGATATCAGCGGCCTTTATCAGGGGCCCTTAGTTCTGCAGTGGCTTAGGTTCGGGGCCTAGACTGATCGCAAAGTTCGGTTTTAACTCTTATCTAAAATAAACCTTTTCAAATAATTTATTTCCCCCAGAGGTGGATAATATTAGCATAACTAGAACATAAGCCTCATGGCTTCATGTTGTTTGTCATGCCTATGCACACTCTCCCAGCAGAGGTCTAGGTTTACACCTAAGCTACGCGATATAGACTCTGCGGGGAGAATGGCCAATGCAGTGCTGGCCATGCCGCAACTCGCCGGCACTGCATGGGTGCATCATGCCGATCCTTCAGGAGCAATGGCGTCAACATGCATGAAAGCAGTATTGGCAAGTTGCTGACTTCTAGTACATTGATATCATGAATACTGACAGTCCGTTTTAAAATTAATTTCAGCAACATCCCGGAGACGGTCCCGTCACACAGCGTAAACCGGCAGTGTTCGTCCGGCCTCCAGGCGTGTATGAACATCGCGCACGCCATCAAGGCCGGAACCATCGACATCGGGATGGGAGGAGGGTGAGATTACTACTTTTGAAGCTGCATAGGGCTTTTAATATGCAATAATTTAGCACTGATATGAAAAAAAAGTTTTCTCTTTAAATTTAGTTGTAACAAAAGTGTTTTTAAAATTAGTTTTTACTATTTCCTGTCTATCAAAAACTGGCTTATAAGCTGAAGGAGAGTTTGTTCTTTCAAATTTGGCTCATAGCAAATAAAAACACCCAAAAATATGTGGCTTATAACCAAGTTTTACGGTACGTATCAAATTGTGCCTACCAGTATACCAGTAAAAGAAAGAGCCAGTATAAAGCCTAAAAGAAATAAAGTAAACAACTATTTTTCGTTTTTGACCTAAGCCAAATCCAGACTTTATGAAGTTAAATTCTCTCATTACTCTACAACATAGAGGCGGGCATTTAGCTGTAATGTTGGTTGCCAATGACAGATGAGAATATTTAGTAGTGAGGAAGAGGCAAAGAACAGGTCAAAATGTGCGGCAGACACTCTGATAGGCACTTGGATGAATTTTCCAAATTGTGTAGATTCCGTATTTTATTGTGCCATGTCATTGGCCACACTAACAGCTTTCCAGAACATATTTACTCATTCTTCTATCATAATTAGAAGTGGAGAAATTGACCAGAACAGGGAGGGTTGTGGAAGCAAGTGCCCACTATAGAAATGCACAGGGGTACCTGTGAGAGATTGGCACCACTGGAGTGGGTCTACACTATACATGTAGCTGGTGTGTGACCATGCAGCCACTATACCAGTTCTCTACCTGTATGGATCTCTTTAGGCTGTTATATTATATTTGAGGGTGTGTGTAATACACTGTTGGAAAGCTACAATGTTCCCCTTTCCATATTGCTATAAGAACTTCTTTAATCCACATAAGATTTATATGAAACACCCTATTTACATCTTGATGCTGTCATGTAGGCTAGAGCAGTACTTGCAGTGTATCAATTTGGGCAGTCTAGAAAATCTCTTGGGCATCCATGTAGGGGGCTGTCGATGGGTACACACAATCTTCTGATATGTTAGGACCTGGCTGATTTGTTTTTACAGATGGCTGGGTAATATTTCAATATTATCTATGGGGTAAAAAAAGACCATCACTTTTCGCAAACTGTCATTTTCCCCCTTTGTTATAAACCAATGTTAAATGCCCACTATGAGATACTACTCTTCAAGGGCTTTCCAACGTGCTTGTCCATAGTGTCATAGTCCTATCAGGAGCTGAACAATCTGGAAAACCCTGAACCTCATCTCAGGCAGACTCCTAAATGCAGAGCCAATTTTGTGTGTCAGCCATGGCTGCACTTTGAGACCACTGCAGTGCGTATTTCAGAGTGCCTAACTCTGATAAGGTCTAACAATTTTATTTTGTTTCCAGTAGCCCAACCCTAACTAGCTAGAATAGACTAGATAGAATTTTGCTAGACCCTACATGACTTTTGATATCGCATTCCCTGCATCATGGGAAAGCTGGGTTTGATTCGCGTACAACCAGCGGGTAGTACGAGGGAATTTACGGTATATCCTAAATCTTAAATCCTATTCTTAACCCCCAATCTTAATATTGGTATTCTTGTTTCTTGTTTAGAGTGGAGAGCATGTCGCTGAACGCTATGAGTGGACTGCCCCCCGGCTACGTGCCCAACCCCAAGATGTTTGACCACGAGCTGGCAGCCACGACCATGATTCCTATGGGGTAGGTGAAGACAAATTAAAAGAAAACACCAGCGTAATTTCATGTGACCTTCTAGCTCTAGTATCGGTATTAATTTGCAATATTACGCTGATACTTGTGACATGGGAGGAGGTTAGACACTAGGCTTGGGAGACTGAGAAATGGTCACCAAACATGATACCCAATACCAATACTAGTGATAGTAAGCCATTTTTTCCCCCTAAGCTGTAACGTGCATTTTTGTGGAAAATAGCATAAAAATATCTCTTGATATTTCATATTACTATGAGTCCCTGCATGTAATTCCAATAGGCAAAGGGAAAATATCAATCTTAGAAAGCCATATGAAATTACGCTGGTCTTTACTTTTAAGCAATCCCTTATTTTCCAAATGGGAACTTCAAGTTTTGGGGTCTATTTAATGTTGAGCATATGTGATAAGTCTTGCGAAATATCATGTTGATATTCTTAATTGACTTTTGGATTTATTGTATCATAATTCCGTTATCTTTGAGTCAAATTTGGAAGATTTATATCCGAATATATAATAGGCAAACCAGAGCAATTGGTTAAACTACAATTTACTTGATTAAAAAAACAACGTATAAGCCGACCCCCACTTTGAGACAATGTTTTAAGCCGAATTAAGCTTCAAATCTCAAAATTTGGTCGGCTTATCAGAGAGGTTTTACGGTATCCAACATATTTCACATGGTACTACATGCATATTTAAAAATCTAAACTACCTTAAAACCTCTCTGATAAGCCAACCCTCACCTTGAAATAATATTATAAACCGAATTTAGGTCCATTCAAACATGGTTAAACTATAAAGCACTTGATAAAAACCTCTCTTATAAGCCGACCCCCCTCTATGTGACAATGCTTTAACTATAGCGGCTTATAGTATAAGCCGAATCAAGCCTAAAATCCCCCCAAAAGCTCGGCTTATCAGAGAGGTTTTACGGTATGACAGTTCTCCTTTAACATTATGACTACTTACTTTTCTCTTTCAAGAATAACGTCAGAGAATGTGGCAGAACGCTACGGTATTACACTGCAGGAGCAGAACCAAATGGCTGTGGAGTCACATACAAAGTAGGTCAAAGTGAAGAGGGTTACTGCGAATGTGCCTCTACATGGGTAAAATTCGACACGTGCGACACGGCGACACAGCCATTTTAAAATCCGACACGGGCGACACGGCACTTTTAAAATTCGACGGACATAGATTTCTTCATAAGGTCCTTATATATGATATACACATAAAAATCGACACAGTGACACGGCCCTTTTGCTAAAGATCGACACGGCGACACGGTCAATACTGTGGGGACCCATGTAGAGGCACATGAATGTAGACTATGTGTATAAATTTTCGCGAATTTGCTAAAAAAAATATTTTAAATTGCAATTTCGTGTGTATTGAAGTTTACGATTTTTAGAATATTTTAGTCATACATGTATAACAATACTGGATTGAAAGTTAATTGCACTGAAGCTGCGGTAGCCGCCAGAGTCTGAGTACACGCCAGCTGTCCTTATATTTCTGTCGTTGGTTTTACTGTACTCTTTAACTCAAACTCTGCTATCTGTTTGACAGGGCCCACAATGCTCAGAAGAAGGGGTTATTTAAGGACGAAATAGTCCCGGTTAAGACGGTGCTGGTCGACAAGGAAGGCAACGAGAAGGAAGTCACAGTGAGTAAAAATAGTCCTAAATGATATACCGTATTCCACATAATAAGGGCCCTGGGCACTAAAAAAAATATTTTGAGTGGAAAAAGTCCATTTCAATAAGTGCCCCCCATGTCTCACTTCTCAGTGACCTCTAGAAGGCTTCTGCTAGGGGGAGGGTGCTTATTAGGTCGAATATTACGGTAGGTCGAATACGGTAGGCGCTTGTTACTAGGCCAAAACAAAAAAGATGGTCTCTTTCAGGCAACCCGACCCTAAAAAGTGTGACCCTAGGATATTTTCCGGTTCTGGGGAATATTTAAACTTTTTGAAGATTTTGCAAATTTTTGCCTGACCTCAAGAAATTCCTTTTTAACTAGAATTTCCAACAAATTCATGATATTCCTTTTTTCCCTGGCATTATTTAGAAGCCATGGAATACAGTATAGCCATATTCTATGCGTCACATACAATAATGATATGTGTTATTCCATCCCCCAAAAATATAGATTGGGATATGTATTAAAATCTTTTCAGAAAGACAATATCGACTGTATTTTGATTCTGTATCTACAACATTAGCGTATAAGACTCGTATATGAAAAACTTATTGAAATATGACTATATTGAGCCAATAAAAATATTGAAAACTGAACTAAATTGAATATTTCCAAATTAAATCCTTAATACCCCTTGTGTTTGTGTTTGTTAGATCAGTGAGGATGACGGTGTCCGTGCAGGAACCACCTTACAGAGACTGGCCAAACTACGACCTGCCTTCAAGGAGGGCGGCACTACAACAGCAGGTACCGTCAACTCCCGCATATACCGTAAAACCCCACCTTCAAGACAGATTTTATTTGGTGTTTTTCTCCTCTAGAAGACAGATTTTTCCCTAGAATTAGGGGGTCGCCTTAAAGGCGGGGTTTTTATATATAGGATAATAGTGAAATCGATTTTCAAATGTTTTTTGTACAAGATGGATTTTTTTCGGGTCGTCCTAAAGGTGGGGTCATTTTGAAGGAGGGGTTTTACGGTAACCCTCATATCGCGTATAACCCGCATCCTGACTTTGGGAGAATCCTATAACCCGCATCAGAGGTCTGAATGTTGCGATTTCAGTACTGTACTATACTGCCAATACCCTCGTATTACCCGCACCTATACTTCGGTAATTTTGTAGAACTCCGCACTGAGGGTTTGGTTCGCCGCAGTAGATAACTTCTTTAAGAAAAAATTAAATTATGCTATAAAACCTCACGTGTAAGATGAACCTTGATTTTGAAAGAAACATTTGGCTCAAAGAATATGTTTGATACAAGATTTTACTAACCATACCTACTTAAAACCCGCCACCTATATAAGCTAAATCCCAACTTTTCGACAATTATTTGAGTTATGTGGGAGAAAATTTTGCTCATAGGTGGGATTTTATTGTATTTTTGAATCAAAATCTGAAGTTTAAGGGGTACAGTTTGAGTATACAGTTCTACATGATGTAATTCGCCGTCATGATCAGTGATCACTGTTAAGTAACGGGAATTTTGGACTAAAATATTTATTCAGAGAGGGTTCAGCAGCAGTAGACAATGCTGGCTTCTGATCGGTCGATAATATAGACATAATACTATGCAAATCACAAATGATTGGTGGATCTGCTCCCCAGGTAACTCGAGTCAGGTGAGTGACGGTGCGGCAGCCGTGATCCTCGCCCGCCGGTCGGCAGCCGTTGCCCACGGTCTGCCCATCATCGGCCGTCTACGGGGCTTCGCGGTGGTCGGGGTGCCCCCGGACGTCATGGGCATCGGACCTGCCTTCGCCATACCAGCAGCACTCAAAAACGCAGGTATGTGGCGACTTTTATTGAATTCTTTATTCAGTGATGCCGAAAACTTTTTATGCACCAATGTGGCCTCTGTTGAGAGATCTTAGACAGGACATTTATCTTCTACACAGGCTACAATGAATCGTATAGGTCATTTCGTGCTATTGTACTAGTGGCAATAGTTGAATATAATTTGTAATGCTTCTTTGATAATAACTTTAGATATAAGTGAATATAATTTTTAATCAAAATCTTAGACAAAATCTTGAATATGCTTAAATTCCCTGAAAAAGAGATGCATGACAGTTGCAAGGACCTAGCTCAGCTTCTAATAAGAATAATAAATGCTAATTTAGTTCT
The DNA here is from genome assembly GCA_947462335.1 of Harmothoe impar. Classification (NCBI taxonomy): domain Eukaryota; kingdom Metazoa; phylum Annelida; class Polychaeta; order Phyllodocida; family Polynoidae; genus Harmothoe; species Harmothoe impar. The sequence continues at coordinate 6,619 of CANHQG010000117.1, forward strand.
GTCCTCTTAGGTATGGAAATATCAGAAATCGATGTGTATTGAGATAAATGAATAATACATAAATAACCCTTTTCTCCTGATATACTTTACCCTTAGGTACGAACATATCAGAGATCGATGTGTTGTTACACCACTTGTGGTGCCCTCGGTGAAATTATAATAAAATATCGCCCTACCTTGGTAAGTCTCATTTAATTCCACAAATAACCCTTTTCCCCTGATATACTTTACCCTTAGGTATGGACATCTCGGAGATTGATGTGTTTGAGATTAACGAGGCGTTTGCGAGTCAGGCGGTATACAGCGTGAAGAAGCTGGGTATCCCGATGGAGAAGGTGAATCCTAACGGGGGCGCCATCGCCCTCGGACACCCGCTCGGCTGCACCGGGGCCCGGCAGATCGCTACACTCCTGTCCGAACTGAAACGTCGCGGAAAGAGGTGTGTATTTGAATTTTTTCAAATATAGTGATATGTTCACGGAAAAATGACCAAAGACTTGTGATTTTGGTAACTAAGAGTGGGTTGTCTTAAACGAGGTTTTACGCTATTAAAATCTAGAAGCATGGGATATTCATTCAACTGAATTGTCCAATGGATGTTAATAAACCCTTTTCCACACGATAACATCATCATTATTATACAACATTATTATTTATCTTTCAGAGCGAATGGCGTTGTCTCGATGTGTATCGGGACTGGCATGGGGGCAGCCGCCATCTTTGAATATCCAGGAAAATAAGGAAATCAATCTACAGGCCATGAACGCAAATTCACTCAATAAAAAACATGGTGTTAAAACCATTTCGGTTTGCGGGTAAGAGAGACAATGCCGCAATGATTTTTTACTTTTTTTTAAAACCAATAGTAATGTGCAATCGGTGTGTTGGGTCCAATGGAGGTTTTATCTTCAGGAACGTATCATTGGGGGAGAACTGGTGATTATTTACTCCACTGTAAAATACTGATGTATATAATCAGAGATATGTCTAAGAGACAGTGTGATGTACTTTTCTACTTTATAGAGATTTATACAGGTATTAAATTGTGATTCCAGGATTTATACATACCGGTATATTAGAATTGATACAACTCTCAGGACAGTAGTGTGCTCTGATGTACTGTGCCTTATTGTCATCATGATGCATGAATGCAACCCGGGTGCGTAACTCGCCGACCTACAGTTTATTAAGGAAGTTATACATGAATAAGCAAGTAAGGGCTGGTTATCCATGGCTAAGGCGCGAGGCAAACCCGAGCGCCTTAGCCATGGCTAACGAGTCTGAGTGCTGGCTTATCCATGTATTATTCCGTTTATACCATAGTTTTAACATTTGAGACATAAATCGGATCTAATATAAACCTAGACTCGTGTTTATCATGAAAACTCTCCTTGTAATGTCATAGCAATGCGGTTATCCACTGCTAATGCATGGTGGTTATCCAGTTGGGGCACTGTTTTGAGTGCCTAAACTGGATAACCGTGGTATAAAGGCATATTGTTAGATGCCAGGTGCTTCATATTGGTTTCCATCTATCTACACTGAAAATCCATAGATTGCAAGGGTTAGTCAGTACAGACTATCCTAGGTTGGTCATATGAGTGTTAGTCATAATGGCAAAGTTATATTCAAAAATGACCGAGGGGTCAGTCAGTAGTGGCTAACCTAGGTTCATCATTGGTGTGTTGTATTTGTATACCACTAGTTATGGCCACCTGTCATGACCACTCAGTGGCTCCCCCTGGAAATAAAAAGACTAAGGTGGGTCGGTCAGTACTGACCAACCTGACAATAATAACTGACCTAGGTTGGGCGTATAGGGAGCCAAAAAATGACTAACTAGGTTAGGCACTAGTGACCGAGAGGTTGGGCGTATAGGGAGCCTAGGAATATCAGTGTATATGATGTAGCTCGGATCATACATATTGGCCCTCAATATAGACGAAACCATTCCAGGGATGAACCCATTTGTTAAGTTTGATATGTTCCTGTATGTTCTATGCAAGGCCAAAATGGCTTATTGACAGTAAATGACATTGGTTATGCCACAAGGATCGTGTGGATATGTAAATAAATGTTGAAATCTGTGATGGAAATGTAGGGAGTAATAAATAGTCCAGAATATATGTACTGTTTGTTGTCTTTATTCTTATAAATAATAGCACCACTCTTATTAATCAATTAATTAACCAGGATTGGCAGAGTTTTAATATAGTTCAGTCTTCTTGTGTTAAGTTAGATCTTTTAATCTTAGACCTATCCTTTTTCGCAGGTGGTATCCTTTATGTGGGTTTAAATTTGTCCATAACTGTAGCACAAAATGTTGATAGGTTACTTAGGACCAAAGCTGAGGTTTTTTTTTCCCTGCTCATCCTCTAATCAGACACATTGCAAAATAAATCTCTTTCAGGGGGAATTTATGTTTGATTAATAAATTGCAGGAAACTTAAAATTTTGCCTACCCATCTGTAATTTGACGTTTTGGTTTTCCCAAACCTTCAGTCTATCTCTACACTCGATTGCCATTATCTCCTGCTGCCCTCTCCAAGCAGAACTCTCGACGAACCCATCTGATAAAGAGGAAACATCAGGCAGGAGAGTGTCACAGCTCGGATCTGTCAACTTGTCACCTTGGACTGTGTCCTAGGGGCTGTCGCAACAGAACTGAGGCCAAGAAAACTTAGTCAGGAAAATGGCCTTTAATAGGACGTCATCTATATCGCCAATGCCCCAAGGGCATCTATGTCGCCAAACCACCGCCCCTCATAAATGTAGGTGCCCGCCTTCTGATTCTTTACAGATCAGCCACCGCCCCTGTTATTTCAGGGACCCCTGATATGGGACATTTATTTCCTGATGCAAATAGTAGATTAGGGATGGATAATAATTTTTCTCTTTATATTTTACCATTTACACCCTAATAATTGCCCCTCCTCTGGAATTACCGCCCCCTATTTTTGAGGGTGCCGAGAGTCACTGCCCCCTAATTTTGTGACTGCAGATGGGTCGAAAGCGACCTGGCCCGTTTTGGAGGCGACTTCCGACAATAATAAAAGCGACCTAGCGACTTATGGGCAAAAACTACAATAGGATAAAGGGTCCAAAAAAGCGACTTTGTGACCTGGACCCTCCTCGGGGGGGGGGGGGGGGGGGACCCATCTGCACCCCCAATGTTGGGATCTACCGCTACTGCTTCCCTGGCCTGTTTCGAGGTGGGTAGTCATTTCAAATCTGAGTACCCCCCCCCCCCCCCCGATATAGGCCACTGTGGTCTGTAGGGCCTAACGTGACAGATCCAGGATTTTGGAAAGGGAGGGGGTGCACCCCCTTCTTTTTGCAAAAGAAGGCAAATTAGAGGGGCAACCCCCCTATTTTTGGACTAAATTGAGGCTTATGACTTAACCCTGCCGAGTTTTGCACGCAACGGACGTCGTGGGTTCAGTGCGCCTTTAAAATGACAAATATAAACTCTTACCTACAGGCGAAAAGGAGGGACCCCCCCCCCCCCCTTGTCTAAACCCGCCACTGCTTGATAAACATGGGGACGCGTCGCGACGGTGACAACGCGGCGGGAACGCGCGCCGGGTGGCACTACTTTGTATCCATGCGCGCTGTGTGCCCCCGGGACATGGACCACGGTGACAATTTGCATCCTGCCATTTGCGTCGTCTGTACTCGGAGACTTGGACCTCGGCCGGATTTGTCCTGAAAATACTCAAAAATGGAGAGGAAGGTGGCTTTAATTACGGGCGCCAACGCGTGAGTTGCTGTTTTAGGGTTGTGTAGACTGAGAGTGGGTAGATGACAAGGTGGGGATGTGACTGTGTCAGTCACTACCGGCAGTGTTTACCTCCTTGCATGGGTGAGGCCACTCAGCCCATCACCTGAGGCCGATGGGCTGATGTGAGGTGTCATATCACTGAATTTAGGGAGTGCTCATTTTTTAACAACAGGGGGGGGGGGGTGGTGGATTTGGGGGTAAAAAATTTAGACCCCTCTAGGGGGGGTGAAAAAAATTCAACCTGTTTTGAGGGAAAAAGCCCGTGCGTTACTATGCTACAAAGGGGCGTGAACGCGCGCGATTTTCGGCCTGCCGGGGGGGGGGGTAAAAAATTTCGACCCTTCTAGCGGGGGGGGGGGGGGGGTGAAAAAATTTCGCGCGCTCCGCACGAAATCTCACCCCCCCCCTGTTGTTAAAAAATGAGCACTCCCTTACGGAGTGTTCATTTATTAATTACAGGTGGGGGGTGGTTAGATTTCGCGCGGAGGGGCAACAATTTTTTACGTCCCCCCCTCGAGAGCGCGTGGAACGTTTTGTGCCCCCCCTCGCAGAAGGCGCCGAAAATGCCCCCCCCCCTTTGAACTATAGTAACGCGCTGGCTTTTTTTGCTAAAAAGGGGCTTAAATTGTGACGCCCCCTCTCAAGAGGGATCAGAATCTTTTACGCCCCCCCCCCCCGCCCCGCAAAAACCAATCGCCCCCCCCCCCCTTGTTAAAAAGTGATCACTCCCTCAGTTTGCATGGATATATCATTTTACAGGATGGATATATCCAGGGATTTTGACAGGAATTTTTTCAATGGGACAATGGCGCACTCCTTAGCAAGAAGGATGCGCCATTTTGAGAGTTAATGGGCCATCATAGTGCATACAGTAGAACACCTATAAATATATAGTAACTAAATTGCACATATCTGATTTCCATTAGGCCACTCAAAAAAAAGAAGTGGTTTCTCATCACCAAGGTCTGAGAAATCTGACGAGGGAGGCTTTTTTTTTTTTTTTTTTTTACTCGCAGGCCAAAATGTATTGGACAATTTACGGGTTTCTTTGGCCAAAATTCACATTTTATTGGTTAAGAATTAATTGATCTTTAGGAGTGAGGGAAATGTAAGTTATATCTATACCACTGTATTGCTGGCATTATTGGCTTTAATTTGATACCAAATATGACCAATTTTATCCATTTTGATGAGGTTTTTCATCAAAATTTGACAAAAGAAAAAAAAAAAGTTTTCCCCAAAACCTGATTTGTATGATGCGCGCGGTGATGAGAAACCATTTTATTTTTTTGAGTGGCCTTAGCTTGCAGCCATGGGCATGGGCAACAAAACGTGTTGAGGGATGGGAGAGGGGTCTATAGGGAGTAAGATTGTGAAATATTACCTTTAGATTGGTCAAGCCAACATAGGCCTACTTGGGCTCCTAGACTGAAGGGGGCATCATCTGGCATGGGCGGGGGGGGGGGGGGGGATAGAGATACTAACAGGGGCGGCAAAAGGTAGGCCTAGATGAAGTTGGGGGCCCAGCTTCTAAAACTTTCTAAAAACCTGGTATGTTCATTGGAGGGGATCTTGGGGCCACAGGCCTCCGGAAAATTTGAAATTTCATGTGTAAATTTGTGAATTCAGAGTGGTTTTAAACAAATCATATGATGGACAGAAATCTTTGAATTTTACATTTGATTTGATGTAATTTAAGGTCATCTTTGCAAGAACATTTTAGGAATTGTGCCTTGAGATTGGGGTGTGAGATTGTGATTGAATGACCGGAATAGGCAAGATTTTAGGGAGAAGGGAGGGGGTAATAAATTAAAAATGGATTCATAAGGCCACTCAAAAAAATAAACTGGTTTCTCATCACCGCGCGCATCATGAAAATCGTGAATTCTTTTTTTTTTTTAAATATTTTTAATGAAAAATATGTCAAAAAGTGGACAAATATTGGCATATTTTGTATCAAATTGCAGTAATGCAGTGAACTAGGATTAACTTACAATATGATACATTTTGTGGATATCACTAAACACTTAACTACTAAAATGTGAAAGCCATTTGCGGAAAGTCTTAATTTTCCTGTACATTTTAGCCCTCAGCAAAAAAAAAAGGTGAAATAAAAAACGCCCTCGTGATATTTTTCACTGCCAGGTGATGAAAAACAACTTATTTTTTCAAGTGGCCTATTAAACTTTGGTTCTAGTTGGAATATTTGAGAAATTCTTTCAGTTTTAGAAAGCCTATGCGCCATAGGGCGCACTTAAAGGAATTCCAATGCGCCATCTAGGATTTTAATGCGTCTATGGCGCAGGGCGCGGCCCTGTCAAAATCCCTGTATAATATCTGTTGTGTGTTGGTATACATCATATATGCAACAAGGGACAACTTGTGTAGTCACTAGATGCCGCCCATTCTATGCGTAATCTTAAATCCCCACTTCTGGTGTAATCTTATTCCAGAAAAAGGAAAAAAAATAGAGAAAGAAGAAGGGGGTGCGGGGGCAGAGCCCCGATATATACAGCAATGTTACAAACCTACAGTAGTGCCATCTCCAGGATAGGTATCACCTGGAAACTGATTAAGATTACGGCAGAAGTGGCGATTTTAAGATAACGCACAGAATGGGCGGCGTCTAGTGACTATGCAAGGTCGTCCCCACGTGCATCGTATATGCGCATGTGCTGTGGCCATCTTGGATCCGTTATGAGCATGTTAGTAAATGCCAAATGGAACCAACTCAGACCCACTCAGTTCAACTCATCTTTATCCATAAACATCCACATGTTTTAACACTATCCCTCCAGGGGAAGATACAGGATTTTGAAAGGGGGGGGGGGGTGGCTATGGTAAAAAATACCCCAAAAATAATTACACTAAAAGAACTCAAATTCTGAGCGAAAAAGGCAGTGGGGGGGGGGGGGGGGAGGGGAAAGAGTCGCTCAACCCCATAGGGTCGGCATCATGCTTGAATGCAGCACTGGCCAGTTACTTCACTTGCCAGGGCTGCATGCATTCATACATCATGACGACCAAGGCTCTGATGCATTTAATAAAAGAAAAGCCCACCCGATTTTCATGTTACCTCCTATGGATCCTACTTGTTCTAAAAAGGGTCTGCTAAAATGCATAATGTTGAAAGGTGTGGCATATCCTATGAAAAGATGATTATTTCATGCAGATAGTGATGTCACAAGTGATTCAAATCCTGCCTCAAATCATAAAGTGTATGCCTATTGATTGGTCTAGACAGAATGTCTGTGCCCACTGATTGGTTTGAACGACTTTTTGATTGGTTGTTCGGTAATGTACACCAGCTTGAGTACCCCTGAACAGCCAATTAAGGGCCACTCAAGGGCCAATCACTATGTATTCTTGATGGAGATGATTCTGTGTCTTCTATATCTTTTATTTTGTTGGCTATTTTTGGCCTTCTTAATAAATTCCAACATTGTTTGGGAGGAGAAAACATGTAGTTTATAAAGATAATGGGTTATTTATAAACCACACCAGGACTGTTTAGTGGGCTACACATCATGGTTAGATAATGTGTTTTAGCATAGTCTTAGTGAGATATGGCAGGTTGTGAATCACTTGTGACGTCACTCACTACAGGAGAATTTATCCTTTTACGAGCATATGCCACATGTTTCAACATTATGCAATTTAGCATATGCCTTTTAGAGCATGTATAGTCTATAAAAGGCAACATGAAAAACGGGTGGGCTTTTCTTTTAAGACATGATGTGGTCCTTGGTTGATGCTGCTTTCCCCATGTGTTTACAGGGGAATAGGTATGGCTGTAGCAGAACGTCTCCTCACCAAGGATCCCGATATTCGCTTGTGTCTGGCGTGTCGCAACAAATCGCGGGCTGAGGCTGCCCGGAACGAGCTCCTGACGACCCGACCGGACGCTGACGTCACAATCCTCATCATCAACGTGAGCAGCCTACAGTCTGTGTACAAGGCCGCTCAGGAAATCAAACAAAGGTAATTAACCTTAGGCCTACGTTATATTCAGGTATACCTAGCGACCCTATTTTTTTGGCCCTACGCAAATTTTTATTATATTTTTTTTTCTACCAACAAATTATTTTACTGAAAATTATACGAAAATGGGAGTATTTTTGTCTCAATATCCTAAAAAAGACATCGACCTACCTACCCTATTTTCTTTTGGCCATGTTACCTGAACACAACTTTTTTTTTTTGGCCTTACAGGTAGGGAAAAAAGATGGCATTATGTCAATGAGTAACTTGTCTGCGTGGCATTGATGTATCGTAAGCATTGGGACTGTGGGATCCTCTTAGATGGACAACAGTCCTTTTGAGCTTACTTATATGCTGCTTGTCCAATACAGCAGTGACAGCATCTATGGATGATCAAATCTATGAAATGAATGATTTTGTCATGACATACTTGTCCCCCATTGGTTGTTACAGATTTAGCCGGTTGGACTACTTGTACCTTTTACTTGTCCCCCATTGGTTGTTACAGATTTAGCCGGTTGGACTACTTGTACCTTTTACTTGTCCCCCATTGGTTGTTACAGATTTAGCCGGTTGGACTACCGTAATGGCCCAATTAAGCCCAGGGGTCTCAAATAAGCGCAGGTCTCGATTAAGCGCAGGTCTATAACCCCTCTGAAACTCAAAATATCTCTCTTTAAATGTACTCATATAAGCGCAGGTCCCTGTATAAGCGCAGGGGGTAACAGGGACTCGAAATTTATAAGCGCAGGGGCGCTTAAACGGGCCACTACGGTACTTGTCCGTTTACTTGTCCACCATTGGTTGTTACTTGTCCCTTTACTTGTCCCCCATTGGTTGTTGCAGATTTAGTCGGTTGGACTACTTGTCCCTTTACTTGTCCACCATTGGTTGACTACTTGTCCCTTTACTTGTCCCCCATTGGTTGTTGCAGATTTAGCCGGCTGGACTACTTGTCCCTTTACTTGTCCACCATTGGTTGACTACTTGTCCCTTTACTTGTCCACCATTGGTTGTTACAGATTTAGCCGGTTGGACTACTTGTCCCTTTACTTGTCCCCCATTGGTTGTTACTTGTCCCTTTACTTGTCCCCCATTGGTTGTTACAGATTTAGCCGGTTGGACTACTTGTCCCTTTACTTGTCCCCCATTGGTTGTTACTTGTCCCTTTACTTGTCCCCCATTGGTTGTTACAGATTTAGCCGGTTGGACTACTTGTCCCTTTACTTGTCCCCCATTGGTTGTTACTTGTCCCTTTACTTGTCCCCCATTGGTTGTTACAGATTTAGCCGGTTGGACTACTTGTCCCTTTACTTGTCCCCCATTGGTTGACTACTTGTCCCTTTACTTGTCCCCCATTGGTTGTTACAGATTCAGCCGGCTGGACTACCTTTACCTTAATGCTGGCATCATGCCTGTCTCCTCCATAAACTGGGGCAACTTCTGGAACGGACTCTTCTCCAAGTAAGTCACATGAGGCCAAAAAGAAAATAGTTTTTCCGGTCACCAGACCCTTTATAGCTAAATAGGGCCGACCCTAATTTCTTATGACCCCAAAAAACAAAAAAAAAACTATGCTTTTTCAATGAAAAATATGACAGAAATAAACAAATATACCGGTAGGCATATTTGGTATCAAATCAAAGCTTATACTGGCAGCAATGCCTTGACCTAGGAATAACTACTTTTACAGATTTTGCATATTTTGCAAACATTTAAACTCTACAAAAGGCCTGCTTCTGGATTCCAGCAAAAGTATTTTTAAAAAGATCACAGTACATGAAACACACAATTCATTTTTTGACCTGTTCTGTCTTCTGTACAAAGGCAGCACCATTGACACCTGCACCTGGGGACCAACTCACCTGGACTAGACACCGCATATATAGACAAAGGTGCACGAGTTGCAGTCTGTTGGCTGGGTTCTTCTTTGCGACAGTCAAACATTCTGTTTACACAGGAGAGGGTGACGTCACATCCGGTGGCCAGATTCGGCGCCAAATTCAAATGGAGAAGAAGCCAGCGCCTTCAGCAGCAACTTACAGTCATATTTGGAGGAATTTAGCAGGTAAGGATACTTCTATATGATTTAATTTACACATATTTGCACCTTTGAGAAAGAACAAGCCTTTGATATTGTTAATATTTTCTTCAGATTGAGATAATGTGACCGAAAATGTGACCGAAAATCCGCCGGTGGGCGAAAATTGGGGATTTTCGAAAATCGGGATGAATGGTCATCCAGATGTTTCTAATTTCTCAAATGTGCAATTATAGTTCAGTTTTTCACAATAATTTGGAAAATTGTCATCCAGTTATAGTGAAAAATTGGAGTTTAGATAGTGTAGAGCTTAGTTGCTGCTAGGGGCTGGCATGATTCAGCAAGACCAGTCATCCATCTTGGATTTCAGACTGAGTCACTGATTTATGTTGGCTTTTTATTTGTTATGTTGGCTCATAGTGCAGTACTGCTGCCTCATTTGTTGAGGAATGTTTCAATAGCGAAACGAGCCTTCATAAGGAATAAAATTGTGATGGGATAAACTCATATCTACAGAGATAGAAATTTATCCTGTTATACACTGTTGATCTCTGTTTTATTAGTGAATACACTTTTAAAATAAAGAACCAGGAAGGACTTACCACTGTCTTATGCATGGTCAAAGACAGAATAATATCAACTACTACCTGTCATACAGCTTGACAGACTCTAGATATTGGTTGAAGTCAAGACACTTAAAGCTTTGCTTGCTACTTTGTAGTTGACACCTAACTTATTCTCTTATAACTCAGTTATAGAAGAATGACAGTTGAGGTTGTTCTCCACTCATCAGTTTGAGTGAGGTGAACTGTCAAGTCAGTGTCAGGTGTGTCTTGTTGTACTTTTGTACTCCTTTGGACCAGTTCTTAACAAGACATATACCTTATGCCCAAAATTTCTTTGAGGCATTAAATAACTTAGTTGTGTTGATACAGATCCACACTGAGTGCTTGTGTTGAATACACAAGTTTACCCATACCTTATGCCGAAAAAATCCTTGAGTTAGGCATTAAAGAAGTTTGTATTGTTGTGAAATGAAAACACAAAGAGACTATACTGGTCCACCTTTTTTATAGGGTCTCACTTATGTGCTTAGGGTTTTGTGACTTTGAAACACAAAAATACCTATACCTTATGCCGAAAATTTCTTTGGCCTTGTGTTTTAATCCCCACCTTAAAACACTATAAGCACACATGTCTCTTTGATTTGAACATCAAGATGACTTAACTCTTGTGGATGTACTTTGGTTTTGGACTAGTTTCCAAAAAGACCCACACCTTATGCCCAAAAATTCCTTGGGTTTCACGTCACAGACGTCGCTGTCAGTCACGTCATAGACGTTGCCTCTGTCAATCACGGCGTAGACGTTGCAGCTGTCAATCTTGTCCTAGACGTTGCTTCTGTCAATCACGTCATAGACGTTGCTGCTGTCAATCACGTCATAGATGTTGCCGCTGTCAATCACGGCATAGACGTTGCTGCTGTCAATCACGGCGTAGACGTTGCAGCTGACAATCACGGCGTAGACGTTGCAGCTGATCCTCATGTAGTAGACGCTCGCGACGCAGACGTGGCCGCTGGCGCTAGCGTCGCAGACGTGGCCGCTGGCGCTAGCGCCCCAGACGTGGCCGCTGGCGCTCGCGCCCTAGACGTGGCCGCTGGCGCTCGCGTCCCAGACGCAGGCGATGTTGCTCGCGTCTTAGACATAGGCGATGTTGCTCACATTAATGGTCTCACGTTAATGATGCTCACATTGATGGCGTTCTTGTTGATGCCAATCATGCCCTAGACCTAGACGCTGACGCTTGATACTAGCTGCCGCACATTCAGGCTATGTTAGGGATGTCGCAGACACTGGCCTCGATATCAGCTGGCGCACATTAAGACTATGTTCTTCTAGGACTTCGCGGACGTAGCTGCTGGCGCTCACGTCTGAGGCGTAGCCGCTGGCGCTCACATCAAAGGCATAGCCGCTGGCGCACAAGAGAGTTGTAGCCGCTGGTACGCACGTTGTAGACGTTGCAGCTGTATATCGCGTTGTAGACGTTGCAGCTGTCATTCACGTTGTAGACGTTGCAGCTGCCAATCACATTGTAGACGTTGCAGCTGTCAATAAGGTCATAGACGTTGCAGCTGTCTTTCACGTCGTAGAAGTTGCAGCTGTTAATCACGTCATAGACGTTGCAGCTGTCAATCACGTCGTAGACATAAGCAGCTGTCAATCACGTCATAGACGATTGCATGTCAAATCGTCGTAGACGTTGCAGATGTCAGTCACGTTGTAAACGTTGCAGCTGCCAAAAATGTTGTAGATGTTGCAGCTGTCTTTCACATCGGAGACGTTGCAGCTGTCAATCACGTCGTAGATGCTGCAGCTGTCCATCACGTCGTAGACGTCGCAGCTGTCAATCACGTTGTAGATGTTGCAGCTGTCAATCACGTTGTAGATGTTGCAGCTGTCAATCACGTTGTAGACGTTGCAGCTGTCAATCAAGTCGTAGACGTTGCAGCTGTCAATCACGTTGTAGATTTTGCAGCTGTCAATCACGTCGTAGACGTTGCAGCTGTCAATCACGTTGTAGACTTTGTAGCTGTCAATCACGTCATAGACGTTGCAGCTGTCAATCACGTCTTAGACATAAGCAGCTGTCAATCACGTCATAGACGATTGCATGTCAAATCGTCGTAGACGTTGCAGCTGACAATCACGTCGTAGAAGGTGCAGCTGTCAATCACGTCTTAGACATTGCAGCTGACAATCAGGTCGTAGACGTTGCAGCTGGCAATCAGGTCGTAGACGTTGCAGCTGGCAATCAGGTCAGAGACGTTGCAGCTGTCCATGACGTCGTAGACATTGTGTCACGCCACAAAACCCCTTATTATACCTTCATCAATTGTATTACGTCATATTACGTCATATTACGTCATAATTATGATTTATGATTATTAATATTCATATTTATTATTATTTGTAATATGCACAATACTTTATACATATTTTCAATCCATATGTCCATCAAAGTACACCTAGACGTCAGACATACCTTTACTCATTAAGCCAAGCAAACTAGCCCCCACACATAACTAATCCATAGATCACAAGCAGACCCTTATCCCAGGAACAATAGGTAACGGTCAGCCCCTCCAGACGACAAGGCACTGACCGGTCACCTATACACAATATGTTGACCCCAAGGATTAACTGTCTACACATAAAACAATGCTATAAAGCTGGACACCCTTAATCAGTGTGGCACCGCCAAAGCCACTTGAGCCGGCTGGAGACCACCTGGAGGCAGGCGACAAAGCCCCCATGTGTGCATGCTACTTATTATGTAATCCATTACCCATAATGCACTGGACCCAGGCTCCCCACCCGCGGTCCAGCGCACACCACATGTTAAAGCCATGAATATATAATTATCCAATCAAATGTCAAATGTATATTATCCAATGAAAACCACTGTTACATCTACTTCCGGTCACATGGGCACCCCCTCCACCTGCCGGGCACCTGTACTTATACCCCGGTCAGATGGAGGAGGAAATCACTTATCATCTTGCAACCATCAGTAACTTATATACTGAGCCCTAGTGACTGGTACTCTGATATTAATATTATTATTAATAAAAGATACCAAGTACTCAAACTGACGTCTCATCTCTCATCTTTACACCATCATTGATGTGGAAGGGTTTTCCCTAGCCACAGAGTGGTAGAGAACCGGGCAACTTTCAGCTACCTGCGACCATGAAGAAATTTTTTAATGCAGAGACACCAGTCCCTCAGTGACCTATCATCACGGAGGCACACTAGGAGCCAGGGACCAGCACCAACATCAGGTCTACAACCCACCAGGAGGAAAGGACCAAACAACAACAACCACATCACCAAGTCCACCTCCTGCATCTACAAGGACACAGTAAGACATTCTAAAACAACACTTATAGACACTGTACCTATTATACCTATAGACATAGCTACCCCACCCACCTCTCCCATTCGTGTTGAACCCACTGTCAACATGGCCGGAGACGATCAGGTAGAGGTAGAAAGACAACGAGAGCTAGACGATAGGATATCAAGAAAATTAGATGAGCAACTAGCGGCCCATAAGGCAGAGCTAGAAAGACTGAAATCTGATATCGCAGAATATAGAAACAACAAGTCCATTAGCAACCTGGCTAGCGCCATATCAAAAGCAAGCAAATACACCATCCGGGAACCAATTAGATTTTCGAAACCGGACATTAAAATGAGCACCAGCAAGTGGTTCACAGACCTAGAACGATTTGTTAGACTAAAATATCCCCAAGAAGATCACCCCATCCACGTCACTTGCGCAGTCTACTTAACTGGGCCAGCATACGAGTGGTACAGTATGCAGCCCACTAGTATCCAAGATGACTACGACCTTATAAAGAAGGGACTTATCCACCACTTCAAGGATGTCGAAAATGACATCAAGCTATTGACACTGTCCCAATTTGACCCCACCCTACACACCATGGAAGAATGGTTAAAGGACGCCAACACCCACTTCCAAAACAAGGGGGTGGACATAGAAGCTGCCATCATCCAGGTAGCCACAGTATTAAACGAGGACTACCGAGAGGCGATCAGAGCGGAAAGTCCTACTACATGGGCTTCCCTCTGTAGAGCGCTCAGGTGTGCGTACCTTTATAAGAAGACCTCCACACATAAGGTATCATCCCTATCCAACAACACCCTAGACCCAGTCATAGCGGCTCAGCTAAGGGAGAAGGATAGGGAGAACGAAAAACTGAGAGACCTTCTTCAGAAACAACAAGAAGTAATGGAGACTGAACATACAGTAGCTGCTATGGGGGGTGGTAAACCAAAACCCACCTACCACAAACAAGCAGCTGCACCTACACATCAGTCTCCACCAACTGACTTCGCGTTACCACCTAACTATAGGGGGAGGAGAGAGGACTTCGACATCAACTATGTCGATAACATCAGGAAGGCACGCTCAATGGGCCTCATCCCTCCCACCCACCGATTCAAAGGGGGACCCAAAGACATCATAACCCTTCTTCAAACGGGTTCCCTACCCCCACATCACTTCAAGCTCATACAGAGCCAACAACAACAACAACAAAGGTGGCAGCCACAACAGCAATCATGGCAGCCACCACAACAACAACAACAATGGCCACAACAACAACAACAACAACAATGGCCACAACAACAACAACAACTTCAACTTCAACCAACGCCACAAAACCCCACTCCACAGTACACCATGGCACAGCTCGTCAGCATGATGAACGACCTCACCAAGACGACGGGAAACTAGATTGTCATCCTATGGATAGGCCTCATCAGGATGACAAAACAGTCCCCAACACAGAAGACACAGCATTGCCAATCGACACCACGCCACATGACCCACAGACAATCCACAACGCTGCACCAGTGCGCGGGAAACCTGCCGACGTCCAAGCTACCCTGGAAGTCGTCCCCCCACCACTCCCCGACCTACACATGGAAGAAGGTGAGCAGAGTGTTTTGTTTATCAACATGGTCAATGGCAATATAGATCTACAATTCAAAGATACCAACATCCCCAGTCTAGTAGACACAGGAGCCACCGTCTCTTGCATGAGAGAGGGTCTAGCCTCCACTCTATCGAAACTAGTTCCTCATGAGTTTTCACGAATCAGGTCCAAAGTTTATCTTGCCGATGGAGCATTGTGTCACATCAAAAGAGCTATCAAAATCAAATTCAAAATTCAAGGCAAAACATTCAGTCATCAATTTGCAATTCTTCCAAATTGTTCCTCACCAATCATATTGGGAACAGATTTTCTATCAAAGACTAAAAGCAAAATCAATTACTCCACTGACCCAACTCCAAAATCTCAACCAATCAGGGCAGTGAGAGCCATTTCGATACCTCCATTTTCCGAAATGGCCATAACAGGCCAAGTCACATGCTACCACTCAGTCAGTCAAATCAATGGTATAACAGACAATTTTGACAGATCAGACAAACTTCCAAATTACATTGTACAACGTTCAGTCGTGACACCTGACCAAAGAGACAGACACCCACTGATATTATTGAATATCACATCTAGAATCTGTAAAATCCAGAAGGGTGAAATCGTAGCCTTATATACAAAAACAGACATAGACAAAGAAAATCATATATTATCGACAGGCTACGACGACACACAACCCGAGGAGACAGACATTGACATAGACATAGACAACAACTCTACTATCAGTGACAGTGCCTCATCAACAGGGTCAGACAAAACATTCTACGTACCAACACCAACATATTCAGAATACTCCGACTCTGACATGGATCAATCCATGTCAGATGACGAAGATCATATAGATATGGTACAAGAGACGACAGGTCACGACGAACAAGACATAGACAAAGACATGTACATAGGGAAGGACATAGACATAGAAACAGAAAAAGAAAAATCACACGTCTTCCAAAAACCAGACTGCCTCACAGAAGATCAATTCACAACATTTTGCCAGTTAATTGAAGAATACGACGACATATTCGTGGGAAAAGACAACATGATTGGAAGAACCCATCTGTACACCCATAAAATCAACCTAATTCCAGACGCCAAACCCTTACAGTTCTACCCATTCAGAATGGCTCCGCACAAAGCTGAACGACTTGAAATTGAATGTCAAAAGCTGGTAAAGCAGGACATTCTGGAGGAAACCAAAACGGGTCCCTGGTCATCCAGAAGTTTTCTTGTTGAGAAAAAGAACGGGCAGGGTTACAGATTAGTGACAGATTTAAGATACGTAAATTCCCAATCCATCAACCAAGCCTTAACATCACCACGAGCAGACGACAGCCTAGAAATGATTGGTGAGATGCGACCTGCCGTGTTCTCTAAAATGGATGCCCAACAAGGGTACTTCCAGATACCAATTAGAGAGGACGACAGGGACATCACAGCCTTTCTCACTAGGACCAAAAAGTATAGATACAAGACCATGCCCATGGGACTCGCCAGCAGTGCTCAGGCTTTCCAAGCTGTAGTCAACTTGATCCTACAGAACCTGCAGTACAAATGTGCAATCCCATATTTAGACGACATCTTGTGTTTATCACCATCCATAGACCAACATTTCATCGATTTAAGAAACATATTCGAAGCACTAAGAAATGGCAAACTACAGTTGAAGAAAACCAAGTGTGAATTCTTCCTAGAGGAACTAGACTTCCTAGGAATGAAAGTCACCACTAACGGTATCAAACCATCCCCAGACAAAGTCCACAAGATCCAGACATTCCCCACACCGAAGACCACAAAAGAGGTGCGGTCATTCACTGGACTCGCCCAATTCTATAGAAAATTCATCAAAGGGTTCAGTGAAATTGGTCGACCTCTATTCAACCTACTCAAAAATGGGAACAAATTTGTCTGGACCAAAGAATGTGAGACTGCATTTCAAACCCTGAAGGACTCTATATGCAATGACGTCATCTTGCTGTACCCAGACTACAACAAACAGTTCCATCTTACAACAGATGCATCCGGTACAGCCCTGGGAGCTACCCTTTCCCAGGAAAAAGACGGCGTTCTACGACCAGTAGCCTTTGCGGGCAGAGCACTCCATGACCACGAAAGGAATTATGGTGCCACCCAAAGAGAACTATTGGGAGTAGTATTTGCAATAGAGTACTTCAGACACTACCTAGAAGGAAGACCATTCGAGTTATATACTGATCACCAAGCCCTCATCCACATGTTGACAAAATCAGATAACAAAAACATGTGGGCAAGGTGGGCACTCAAAATTCAACAATTTCAATTCAATATCAGACATATCAGAGGCAAATTAAATATACCATCAGACGTTATGTCAAGACGAGACTACCCACTAGACAAGACACCAATGACAGATCCTCCACCAAAACCCAAAGCCATAAGGGTACAACATAGAATTATGTTTGAGGATGACATACACTGACAGAAATTCAAAGAAGACGAACCACCATTGACACTACCAAAACGACTACCCAAATCAATACTGAAGAGAAACTCCACCCATCACTTCTATTGTGAATGTATGGAGGAAAACACAGAAGACATAGAAGAAGTAAAACGATTGACACCCAACCTGAGAGCAAATCCAGACATCCCAAGTACCAAATTACATCATTTTGGGCTTCCACAAACAGAATACAAGGGACTGTTAGCAGCCATAGTGGCCTCGGTACAACAGGAAGTGGATTCAGCTGCACGACCGGTCCCAGGCCACGCCCCACAGCAGCTGACAGTACCCTCTACATCCCTAGAAGCCCTATCAACATTCATAGAAGAAACTCAAACAGAACAAATAGAGCAGGTTGCGGCGACCCGACCGGTCCCAGGCCACACCCCGGCACCGCAACCTAAGAAAACCACAGATAAACCAAAAACGAAGAAGAAAAATGAGAAGCCTAGAAGAGACGCCACAGACATGGCAAAACACTTGGCCAATCAGACTAATCATCTGATTGAAATGATAGAGAGCCTCTCTGACCCACAGATCTCCATACTCAACCTCAAAAGAGAACAGAGATATAATCTACACACAAAAGCTATCATCACGTATTTAGAGAACGGACAGGTACCCAACGACAAAAACAAGAAGGAAACGGAGCAATTTATCAAAATAGCTGATACCCACATCATGCTGAATGATACTTTGGTCCATATCAACACGGTACTATGGAAGAAACACAAGGAGTTCTCATTCCAACCCGTCATCCCAGATGACATGAGACTTCCCATCTTGAAGCTTTTCCACGACCTACCAATGGCAGGCCACGCTGGCGCACAAAGGATGCTGTCGACCATGCTTCCCAAAGTATATTGGAAGAGCATGGCGGCCGACGTCCAGAAATTCACAGCGACCTGCCACGTCTGTTTGAAAGCCAAAAAGATGAATCTAACCAACAACCTGCCAATTACGGCCCATAGTACCCCTTCTTACCCATTCCAGTTCGTCCACATAGATGCCATAGGCCCACTACCACCAACACCAGGAAAGAATGTATACATTTAGGTAGTGGTCGACAGGTTCTCTAAATTCTGCATAGCTTACCCTACTACATCATTGGACGCGGAAACAACTACCGCAGAATTCATAGAGAAGGTTGTTCTGGCCGAGGGTATACCAACATACCTCCAGTCCGACAATGGAACGTCATATAAAAACTCAAAATTCAGAAATATGACATCTTCCCTCAACATAAAACATGTCTTCAGCTCGGCCTATAGACCAAAATCGAACGGCCAGGCTGAAAGATATGTGAAGACGCTGTCTGAAGGCATACGGGCCTACTGTGAGGAACACCAGGACACATGGGATGTATTCCTACCACACCTCGTGTTCTCCATCAACAACACAGAGTCCGCCACCACTGCCTTCACACCGTTCTTCATTATGAAGGGAAGGAACCCAAACACCATAATAGACAACAAACTCAATCAAGAAGAAGAGAAAAGTCTAAATCTCCACATCATTGACAAATTAAAGAAAATAGACTATACATACAGTCAGGTCATTGAAAACATTGAAAAGAGGACAGAACAAATGAGACAACAACACGACAAAAAGGCAAAACCTACAAAGGTGCAGAAAGAATCACTAGTGTATGTCAAGGTACCCCGACTGATGGATAGAACAAAATGTTTGAAACTTCAGAAGGTGTACTCTGGTCCATACATAGTGTGCAAATTCGTCTCAAAAACATCTGTCCTCCTCAAATCTGTCATCACAATGAAAACAATGAAAAACCCAGTCCATGTAGACAGACTGAAACTCGTACGTCATGTGAGAAACAATGACTTCATACACAGACTCATTGACCCGAACGACAACCTCATAACCAAACTATGGAAGAAAGACGGAGATTCATATAAAGCGAGACCAGCGCTTCTACAAACCAAAAATATATATAAAGCAAAGCCGGCCCACTCCAAGGTCAAGAGAAGGACACCGGTAGGACTAAAACCATAATATAAACTATAGAATATATACGAGGAAAAGAGTTATCACCTATATTACATAAACAACAAAAAGCTCACTATACTATCCCTACTATCACAAAGAGACACCAACTGTGATATATTATCAACTTTAATATCAAAAGGATCAAACACTGACTACTACAACGACTACTATTATCACTATTACTATTAATGATTCACAAAGAATCACGACCGACACACCGATCATCATAAAGAAATACTGGAAATACAGTATTTATCATCAAAAAGCGCACAAGCTTCATCAACTATTATTATTATAACTTATAATCCATCTATACCCATTTCACCACACAAGTAAGTGGCAGGGCGACTCCATATTATTGCTGCTCCTTTAACAAACTGACACTTCAAATAGAACTATTATCAACATGTCAAAATCCGACATGAAAGGACAGTTTGCGCACTCTTATTTACCCCCACCCCCCCCATAGACCAGTGGAAAAGCCTTGTATGCGGGTGGCCACCCACATGCATTGCAGGTGTCAACAACACCAGGAGGATGACCGCAATCTGAGCCCTGGATGGCGCCACCACTGGAGCGCGCAAACAAAAGCTCCACTTATGGGAGTGTGATAACGACCAACATGGCAGGGTGACATAGCCACCACCCTGTACCCAGACCAAAGGGTATAAGTTCCCACACATCCCCCCATCTTCCCACAGTCACCCAGTGACCACACCCCTACACACATCGATTCAGTCAGGAGCAGCCCACAGCTAATTTGGTAGATCCCCGCCAGTACTGCGCACTTACACTCATCCTTCACCAACTATCGACTATCAACTATTACTACTACAAACGATCAACTACTACTATTATTACTATCAAATCCCAACAACTCGGGAATCATGAGGTATACACCATACCTCCTATTACTCATCACTCACATCATCTACATGACAGCACAACCAATAGTGAGGCAAAATATCGGCCTCATCTATGAACAGCTGCCGGGACAAATTACCGGTCATGACCTACACGAGGTCATACTGGCCATCCCCTACAACATCCCAATGGCTCCTCGTCCGAAGCCACTCATTTACAACACCATCAGGACTCTTCAACTGACTTCACTAGGACCCCATGACAGCCATGACGCCAAGATGTTACAACAAGCTGCTGACCTCGACCGACTACTACAAAACGTAGATATTAACATTATTAAGACTTTAAAGAACATTGCACACTTCCTCTCGGATCCTATTACTAACAGGCCAAAGAGAGCTATACTAGGATTCTTAGGGGAGCTCTTTAAATCCATCTTTGGCCTGGCAACTACTAGAGACATGGATTCTATCATCAACGTCATACATCATCTAGATGCTAAAATTGGTACACTGGCCGACGTCAATGTTAAAACTGCACAAGGATTACATGACGTCACCCAGCAACACCAGCAGTTTCTAGACACCTATATAAAACAACAGGACGTTGTACAAGAATCCCTACTTAATATTACCGAATCCATAGACTCGTGGTCTGATGATTTCTCCACAACCCTAACCTCCATCCAAGCCGACCAGGATCGTAGGATTACCCAGTCAGCCATCATATCGGCTCAGGTAATTGTCCTAATGACCAGGATCGCGTACCAACAAGGGTTATACAAGGTGGAAAATTCTCTCAGATTACTGTCTACTGGAATATTAGCACCGGATATGATCCAACCCACAGAACTAGCCCTCAAGCTAGCCACCTTAGACACACAACTCAAAATTAGGAACCCAGGATCCGAGGTAACCATTATTGACACCACATATTACTACTCACAACCAGTTGCACTATACACCTATTCCAAAACTCACCTATACATTCATATTAATGTTATCATTTCTGCCACAGACGCAGCATTTAACTTATATCAAGTAATTACAACTCATGTCCCCATTAACACCGAAAATACGACAAGTTCTGGATCTACCCTATTACACACTGACAAAACCTTCCTCGCTGTCAACGAGGCAGAGACATTGTACTTAGAGATGACAAACGCAGATCTGCTTACGTGCCAAGGCTCGATACTGAAAGTATGCGCTAGGACCATGCCTAGAATACGCAGTGACCAGCCAACCTGCCTCATGGCGGCCTTTAAAGGTGACCAGGTAGACATAGCCAGACTCTGCACATTTCAAGTACACCCTCTGAGACCCATACAAACCCGTGCTATAGCTATTGGTAAAGATAAATATTTAGTAACTACTAACAGGGAGTACTACCACGTCATCTGTCAGCACATGACGCCAACTACTAAGAAAGCTTCGGCCTACGCAGTTATTGGTGTCCCATGTATGTGCCACTTACAGTTTGACTCATTGTACCTCCCAAACACCAAAATTCCTTGTAATGAATCTTCTTCAACACATTTTCTAATGCACGCGGCCAATACACCCATACTACTCGCACTCACAAACAATCTCAACATCACAGCATCATCACTACACCACGACCCAATACACATACCACATCTACATACACAAGCTATCATCAAATCTATGACAAACATCAGCAAGTTATCATCAGACATTACATTGGACCTGGAACCCTTCACCAGGAATATCCTAATAGAAGCCACCAACGCAGCAGACATCTTAGACCGACCCATCCAGGACACACCCATACGAGAGAACATAGCTAGCTTCTTCGCTAGCCCTGTATGGAACTATATAGTACCAGTCACTTGCATTCTAAACGCCGTAGGATTCTTCTACTTATTATATGTATCGAAAGGAAAAGCACTATTCGCGACCATCCCAACCGTTAGTGCTCGACCCAACAACATTTCTTGGAAATTTATTAACCCCATCCCCCAGAGTGAAACCAAAGAAAACCACACTATCAATCTAGATCAATACGTTGATGCCCATAACATTTTTACCCTAATATTCGTAGCGTTAATCGTATACGCCGTCATCAAAACCATCTTCAAGTGTAAAAACAAGATTACACGTCACTTTGGAATGACAAACTCTGGACACAAAACCAATCCTACTATTACGCTCAAAATTTACCAAGGACACATCAATCACACCATCCCACTACTATCCCTACCCTACGAACGTGACTCTATTGTTAATGAATTCATACCAACCCTGACGGCCATCTCAGCCCTGTCATGCCCATACCCACGCATAAACATGACATGGAACGGCCCCATATCATTCAACATCAACGGAAAACAGAAGTCATACTATCTACCCAACCACGTCATACTACCCCTAGCGGCACGGTTTTCTATCATACCGGCCCTGAAAGACGACACCACCACCACAGGATTAACCCTTAAGACTATTGAAATGACTTTTTTTTTTTTTTTTTTTAAGAACAATTTAACTTTATTAACCAAGAGTAATTCCGTTTTTTACATGTGTGCTTGAAGTCGTATTTACACTGTTATAGTTTTCACATCTTATGAAACGTGAACACATATTAGATAACATTTGTAGAGTAACAATTTAAAAAGAATATATATATATTTCTATCACAGGTTGGCTTCAGAGGTACTGTAACAGTTAATACATAAATACGGGTTATAAAGTTTAGGTGATACATCTACAGAGTAGATTATGCTTGTATGCACCTACAAATATTTCACGCTTATTAATGACTCATAGAAATGAGACTCGGATGTTTATCACAATTATTAGTTATCTTTACAGGAGAAAATAGTAATCAATATTCCGGGTTACTTGTTACAGGACAAAACAAGGTCATTTATCAGAGATATTGGTCAATACGCTAGTGATGAGCTGTGCTGGTCAAAAAAAAGGCAAATTAATACATGTTTCTTGTATTAATTGGAATTGATTTATCAAGTAATTTTTTCATTTCTATTTTAAACTTGGATATTGGCTCAAGGCACCTGTTCTCACTTGATAGTGCGTTCCATGCTCTGGCTACACATACCTCTAGACTGCGTTCATATGAGGCTGTATGTACATTATCGTATTTTAACAAAGGAGCACTATTTAACCTTGTGGCTCTTAATACTGTTACCAAATTACATTTACTTTTCGATACCTTGTGGCCTCTGACCCTTGCATGATACAACCTTCTATCTTTCAACATTGGCATTCTAGCAGTGTCGTGTACAAAATCAGTTGATGATAAATGGGGTAATTTCAAACAATATTTCAGGCATCTATTTTGAATGTACTGTAATCCCTGTAATGAGTCGTCTGATGCGCCAGAGTAAAGTATGTCCGAATAGTCAATTACCGGTAAAGCATATGTTCTGTAAATAAGTAGCATTAAGTCAGTAGGTACATAAGACTTAAGTTGACCCAATAAATATGTTTTAAAAGCCAAAGCTTTTGTTAGTTGATTTACATGTGCATTGAAAGTCAGCTCGTAATCTAGTGTCACACCCAGATATTTAAAAGTAGGTACAAAATGTAAACGTTCATTATTCACAGTCACATGTAATTCATGAAACTTAACCTTTTTATAGGTGGGTGCAGCAGCAAAAAACATAAGCTTAGTCTTCTTCTCATTCATTGTCAATTTGTTATTTGTTGACCATGTACAATATGTATTAAGACCCCTTTGTAAATGATTAGCCATTAAACCAGCCACTTTACCGTGTACATACAGGACTGTGTCGTCCGCGTAAAGTAAAGTTTTTACATGTAAATCATTATTTTTTATGTCATTAACATATATTAAAAAGAACAATGGGCCCAAGATACTACCCTGTGGAACACCACATGATAGCTTCTGGGCATTAGAGGTTACATTATTTGCGACCACTTGTTGTTGTCGGTCACTCAGATAATTCTCAATCCACGCTAAGTTTTTGCCAGAAATACCATATTTTTTCAATTTATTAAGCAGAATGGAGTAATTTACGCAATCGAAAGCTTTTTTTGTATCGATGAATGCAGCTATTGTGGAAAGGCCTAAATTTCTATTTCTTAAAATGTCATTTGTTAAAGTACTTATGGTGTCTAGAGTAGAACAATTCTTTCTATAACCGCCCTGAATATATTATTGCTGATGTCAGCAGTTATTTTCACAACCTCAGATACATCGATTTGAATATCATCCATCAAGTTCACATTTTGCTCGCCTTCAAATTTCCAGTCTTGAACATGCAGTCGTTCAAGCTCAGGTCCTATGCCAGCAAAATATTTATTGACATGGTCAGCCACCTCACACACAGGAACACACTCTCCATTGACTTCAAGGTTAATCTGTTTGGATTTTTTACCTTTGCCGGGTACTAAATGTTTCATGGAAGACCAGAATTTTTTTGAGTCGTTTCTATTTACTTCAACCTCATCTACTATGTACAGCTCTTTTGCATGTTTAACATCAGTTTGACATTTATTTTTCAACTCGTTCGCTATAAACCAATGATAAATCGAATCAGTCCTCTTGGCTAACCTTAACGCATTGTTTTTTTCAATAATCTTTGAAATTAAATCAGGATTTAACCAGGGCTGCTCGTGGTATCCTACCTTAAAGTTTCTAATGGGACATGAAATGTCCAAAATATCACCAATAATACCTTTATAAATTTTCCAACATTCTTCAACATCTTGACTATTGTCAAATAAATCCCAGTTTGCAACCTTGAAATCTTCACAGAAATCATTTTCGTCAAAGTGCTTATACGATCTGCCAACAAAACATTTTTTTTTGATTTTTTCCTTTTTATGTTTTATACAGAGATATACCGGTAAGTGGTCACTAACATTTAGCATAGCTACTCCATTTTCCGTGACATGAATTACATTTGTAAAGATTAAATCTATACATGTTTTTATACCTTTTGTACGAGTGGGTTCATGGATCAATTGGCGTAGCCTATAATCATCCATTGTCGAATACATCATGTTTTTAATAGGACTGTCCGGTAATACATTTATGTTAAAATCACCTGTCAAAACAACATCTAGATTTTCCACATTTTCAATACGATCAAGCATGTTTTTTAATTCACTTACAAACGTGACTTTATCTCCTTCTGGAGGTCTATAAATGTTTCCAATAACTAAGGATTTGGATAGTCCCTTGTTGATTTTCAACCACTGAATTTCGATATTGATATTACTTTTATTTAGATGTGAATAAAATACTGGTGAGCACGATATTGACTCGTGGATGTAGGCACATACACCTCCAGCATTCATGGGTCTAGCCCTGTCTACTCTATGTAAGTTATATTTTTCAAAAATAAAATCTTCATCTAAATTTAGGTTGGTTAGCCATGATTCAGAAAATAAAATAATATCAATACCCTGACATTCAAGTTCTTTCTTCAATATCGAGAACTTATTCCTTATGCTATGAGCATTTAAATGGAAAATTTTTAAACCTTTCCCCGGTACTAGGGGGACGTTATCCTTCAGACTGATGGAATATATATTTGAGACCAGTCACACACCACTCTGCAGGTACAAAGAAATCCTTTGACAACATATATATACATAAAACAGCAGGACTCTGCCCTTGTGGCGGCCTGTGTCCGTTTGAAGTGATCATGAGATGAAATGGTGGGGGATTTCAAATGCTCCTTTTACACAATAACATGTAGTTGTGCTAAGAAAAAAAAAGCCTTATACATTATAAGCATTTTTCAACCAATTAAACTATGTATTTTTCACCCAAATTTTATCAGTCAATATCCATCTGTTTTTAATCAAAATTAAATTAGATTTTGCTTAGAAGATTAAATTTTTTTTTGATTTGGTTCAGAACACATACGTAAGAAATTTACATTAAACATGAGTGATACCAGACATTGTAGGTTAAAATGTACTGTGTGGGCAAATATTTAGACATCGTTCACTTCTAGAATGTCAAGTGGCGGTGTGGTTCCACCACCAACGATTCCCGGTGTTGCGCCCTGGACTTGATTGAGAAGTTCTTGTACTGCCTCTTCTAGTTCAGCGTTCTTGACGAGCTCAGGTGGGGGGGGCGTGTCTGCTTTTAAAGCTGTCCCATCTGGAACTGTCGCAGGAGTTGTCGCAGGAACCGTCGCAGGTGGTGTCACAGGGGCTGTAACAGGGGCTGCTGCAGGGGCTGCCTCAGGGGCTGCCAATACAGGTGCATCAGGAGCCTTGTTTGGGGTAGGCTTATCCTTGGTCGGGGAGGGTATCACAGGCTGACCTCTTAGCTCTGCTCTCAGTTTTTCTAGCAGCAAACCCATCAGGTTTCCACCTTTACATGAGGTATGGCTGAGGGTATGTGCGTTTCCAAGGTGCCTACCAGCACCGTATACGGGGTGATACGTGCATTCATAGAAGCGTTTCTCACCGGAATTTAATAGCCATTTTTCCCTAGGACCCGTGAATTTGATCTTAAGTAGGCTATATAGTACACGTGTGGCAGATTTGTTCCAGGTTTTTGATGTTTTTATGGCCTTTCCAATGTCCATAATTTCATAGGGATCGTTGCTATTGAGTATCTGCTCCATAGCCTCCTTGTCGTCTGCGTCCTTAGCCTTGTGGTATTGCAGACCCTGCTCAACTGATTTGAAGGTCAGACCCTCATAGGTTATCTCCGCAGGGGACAGGTTGCTATATACATTGTGCTCGGATTTGAAAGCTAGCCCGTCCAGTGTTTTGATAGTGGTCGCTGCTTGCAGGTTCAATCCATGTGGCAGATTTGGAATGTCTTTGTGAGCAAATGATTGCCTATCCACTATGAGTGCTCGTTGGCGGAGTTGTACATCTTTCACTTTGAAGCGTTTGGCGAGGTAGTATAGAGACCTTAGTTCCAAGAATTGTTTACGTTCAATGGGTGTAAGTTCGTCTAACAGGGATACTCCCAGCCAGTCGTCAACATCCTTCAGATTCTTCACGTTACGGTAAATTTCACCTTTTATGCCACGGTGGTTTAGCTTTAACACTACCGACCTTGGTCTGTCGTTATCAGGATTATATTTACCTAACCTGTAAACTGTGTCGACTTTTTCGTTCCCGTACGTCAGGCCCAAATCGCCGAATAAGGCGTCAACCAGCTTGCGAAGATTTTCAGTTTTGCTCTCTGGTACCCCATCCAGAATTAAGGTTTTTTTCCGGTCCTCCGCCTCAAACTTTTCCATTTTAGTCTCGAGCGTTGTTGTTGTGAGCCGTGTTGACAGAATGGCGCCGCCATGTTGTTTCTGCGCGTCTTGTACGAGACCGATGTCAGATTTAAACTGCGCTTTATCCTCTACATCCCTACATCCGACTGAAACCCAACACAACATTGACATTGACCCCGACAGTGACAACACTACGTCACTTATCAAAAACCCAAAAGACATGACCACTACCGAACTATTGACAGCCATTGTTATGAAAAAGAGTGAGACAGGAAATGAAACATAAAAATTTTATATAGAAAGTGATAACTCAGAACGAACTTCCTCCATTGCCCCTCGACATTGAGAATGAATATCAAAAAGATCAAGTATTGCCAAAGATCATTGCATAAACAAAATACACTGCTCAAAACCTATTGTTATACATGTACTATCATACCATACTAAGTATTACACATGGCCTATGTAAACGCTTAGTACATCTATACTATTATTGAAATGAATTTCTTACAGCTTCCCATCTATTTGATTGTATTATAGACTAGGACGGAAGCGCGACATATAGAAACAGTACGTCACATTACTATTACCACTGTAACACGACTTGTATTATGTGAATAATTGATAAGGTTAAAAGCTTCCAAAAAAATGTATAATCATATAAATAGAACGGAAGCGAGACATATAGTACCAGTACGTTACCATTGAAATATTATTAATTTACCACTGCATAACATGTATGTACAAAACACCGTATAAGCCTAGAAAATGTGATTAAGAACCTAGTCATAGTCATAACATAAGATAGATATATCAAAAATCATAAATTACAAAAAGTTCATACAAATACTTTTGAAGCGTGACATAACTCTTCCTCTACTACTTCGCAGCCTGCACGAGGGCGTGCAGGAGTTGTATTGGGGGGTGCTGTCACGCCACAAAACCCCTTATTTTACCTTCATCAATTGTATTACGTCATATTACGTCATATTACGTCATAATTATGATTTATGATTATTAATATTCATATTTATTATTATTTGTAATATGCACAATACTTTATACATATTTTCAATCCATATGTCCATCAAAGTACACCTAGACGTCAGACATACCTTTACTCATTAAGCCAAGCAAACTAGCCCCCACACATAACTAATCCATAGATCACAAGCAGACCCTTATCCCAGGAACAATAGGTAACGGTCAGCCCCTCCAGACGACAAGGCACTGACCGGTCACCTATACACAATATGTTGACCCCAAGGATTAACTGTCTACACATAAAACAATGCTATAAAGCTGGACACCCTTAATCAGTGTGGCACCGCCAAAGCCACTTGAGCCGGCTGGAGACCACCTGGAGGCACCCGCGGTCCAGCGCACACCACATGTTAAAGCCATGAATATATAATTATCCAATCAAATGTCAAATGTATATTATCCAATGAAAACCACTGTTACATCTACTTCCGGTCACATGGGCACCCCCTCCACCTGCCGGGCACCTGTACTTATACCCCGGTCAGATGGAGGAGGAAATCACTTATCATCTTGCAACCATCAGTAACTTATATACTGAGCCCTAGTGACTGGTACTCTGATATTAATATTATTATTAATAAAAGATACCAAGTACTCAAACTGACGTCTCATCTCTCATCTTTACACCATCATTGATGTGGAAGGGTTTTCCCTAGCCACAATTGCAGCTGTCCACCATGTTGTAGACGTTGCAGCTGCATGTCAAACCGTCGTAGACATAGCAGCTGTCAATCACGTCATAGACGTTGCAGCTGTCCATCAGGTAGTAGACGTTGCAGCTGGCAATCAGGTCGTAGACGTTGCAGCTGGAAATAACGTTGTAGACATTGCAGCTGTCCATGACGTCGCAAACATTGCAGCTGTCCACCATGTTGTAGACGTTGCAGCTGCATGTCAAACCGTCGTAGACATAGCAGCTGTCATTGTCGCTCATGTGGTAGGCATGTTCCCTGGCGCTGCTGGTGTTCTTGTTATAGCCACTGGCCATCACGTTGTGAATGGTGCAGCTGGCAATCACACCATAGACGTTGCAGCTGGTATTCATGTCGTAGACATAACAGTTGGCAGTAATGTCTTAGTTGTTGCAGTTGGCAAGGACATCGGAGGTATAGCCACTGGAGTTTGTCATAGATGTTGGAACTGGTGTATACGGAACAGTTGACCTAAATGTCAGAGACGTAACAGCTGGCACTAACATTGTTGACATAGACATGAAAGTAGTTGCTAGTGCTAATGGCGAAGGCATTGCCGCTGTAAATCATGTCGTAGAGATTGCAGCTGTCACGTCGTAGACATGTCAACTATAATCTTGTCTAAGAATTTGAAGCTGTCAATCACATCTTAAACGTTGCAGCTGTCAATCACAGCATAGACATTGCAGCTGTCAATCACGTTGTAGATGTTGCAGCTGTCAATCACAGCATAAACATTGCAGCTGCCAATCACATCATAGACTTTGCAGCTGTCAATCATCATAGACGTAGCTGTCGCCCACGTGGCAGATGTTGAAGATGTCAATCACGTCGTAGACGTTGCAGCTGTCAATCATCATAGACGTTGTAGCTGTCGCTCACGTGGCAGATGTTGAAGATGTCAATCACGTCGTAGACGTTGCAGCTGTCAATCACGTCAGAAGCGTTGCAGCTGTCAATCATGTTGTAGACGTTGCCGCTGTCATTCATGACATAGACGTTTGCACCTGTCAAGCAAGTCGCAGATGTTGCAGGTGTCGATTACATTGTAGACATTGCAGCTGTCAATCACGTCATAGACGTTGCAGCTGCCAATCATGTTGTAGACTTTACCGCTGTCATTCACGACATAGACATTTGCAGCTGTCAAGCAAGTCGCAGCTATCAATTATGTTGTAGATGATGCAGCTGTCACTCAGGTAGTAGCTATTGCAGCTGCCTATCATGTTGTCGACGTTGCAGCTGTAAGTCGCACACGTTGCAGATGTCAATCACGTGGTAGATGCTGCAGCTGGTAATCACATTGTAGACGTTGCAGCTCTCTCTCATGATGTAAACGCTACAGCTGTGAATTACGTGGCAGACATTGAAGCTGTCAATCATGTTGTAGATGTTGCAGATGACATTTATGTCGTAGATATTACAGCTGTCAATCACGTTGTAGACATTGCAGCTGTCAAACACGTAGATCTTGCGGCTGTCAAACATGTCGTACATATTGCAGCTGTCAATCACGTCATACACGTTGCAGGTGTCAATCACATCGTACACGTTGCAGCTGCCAATCATGTTGTACACGTTGCAGATGTCAATCACGTAGTAGATGTTGCAGATGTCAACCATGTCGTAGACGTTGCAGATGTCAACCAAGTCGTAGACATTGCATCTGTCAATAACGTCCTAGAAGTTGCAGCTGTCAATCCGCCGGCAAACATGTGATGCCAATCAAGTCGTAGACGTTGCAGATGGCATTTATATTGTAAACATTGCAGCTGTCAATCACGTCGTACACGTTGCAGCTGTCAATCACGTTGTAGACATTGCAGCTGTCAATCACGTCTTAGACGTTGCAGCTGTCAATCACGTATTAGACGTTGCAGCCGTCAACCACGTCCTAGACGTTGCATCTGTCAATAACGTCGTAGATGTTGCAGCTGTCAAACACGTCATAGACCTTGCAGCTGTCATACATGTCGTACACGTTGCAGCTGTCAATCACGTCATAGACGTTGCAGCTGTCAACCACGTCGTACACGTTGCAGCTGGCAATCATGTCCTCTAGTTGCAGCTGTCAACCACGTCTTACACGTGCTAACGATGCTGATTCTGCTGGTGTCGGACCAAAGAGGTTAGGTCATCCCTGCGCTTGATCTCCGCAATCTAACTTGGCTGGGTTCGGGGTCTGCGCGTTTCGTTCTGAAGGGTCTGATGAAAACAGCGCGTACTGGGGAACCCCTCAAAGAACTGGTCCTGGAACCGTTCCACGAGGAGGAGACTCTGTGCGTCTTCTGTGCCCTGAAACGTTACGTGCGGGTCACGGAGCCAGTCAGGTTGGACAAGGAAGGACGAAGGAAACACTCGCTCTTCTTGTCCTTCCGCAAGCCATTTGGCGAGATTGGGCAGGACTCATCAAAGCGATGGGTCCTTGCGGTGTTTTCCGCAGCTGGGGTGGACACCAGGGTATACCGAGCTCACTCCACCAGGGGTGCCAGCACCTCTGCGGGAGGGAGACTCGGTGTATCGACTGCTGTTTTGCTTAGGCATGGGTCTTGGAAAGGTGCCGAGACCATGGCTAAGCACTACAACAAGCCTATCGAGAACCCCAAGCCTCCCAAGACGCTAGCCAGGATTTTCCTGGAGGACTCAGTCGAGTAGCTGGGAACAAAATTTTCAGATCCTTTTTGGGGGAAAAGACACACCTCAAAAGGGGAGAATTTTGGCCCTTTTGCCGTAATGATAGTTTGTATGAACTCTATTGGCTGATCATAGTCATAAGCCTTACTAGAGGCAGCAGTTATCTGTATGTGATAAAAACTTTTTCTATGATGGACAATAACACTGCCACAGCTGTGGTGAACTGTATGGCAGTTATGCCTTCTTTGCTAAATAGCAAAATGTCATGCAACCTAGTCAAAACCATATCACAAGGCAATAGAACATCACCTTTAGGTGAAATAAAGTATCTATTTTCTGTTATCCTATATGAGAAGTTACAGTCCTTTATGGGAGAGTAACATTATGGGAAATAAGCAGTGAATCTAGCTGAACTTTGAAGTCTCCTGTGTAAACAGAATGTTTGACTGTCGCAAAGAAGAATATAAGATTAATCGAATACATATCTGTTTAGTACACAGGCCCACCCATCCATCCCCAGGATGAAGAAGATTACTACTAGCGGTATAATCTCTCACCTACTCATGTGGGTGCTATTTAGACAAAGTAAAAAGAGCACTACTGTGTACTATTTCCAGATGTTTTATTTTCAGCAAAAGATTCACTGCATGTGGGCGCTAATCTGACCACCGGATGTGACGTCACCCTCTCCTGTGTACTAAACAGATATGTTTGTCTGTCACTCGAAGAACAACGATTAATTCTCATACTTATATTTCATGGTAAGTATTCGATTAATCTTATATTATTTCATGAGTTGACCTTGGGCCGTATTTCACGAGGCCGTAGGCCGAGTGAAATGCGGCCCAACGGTCAACAAGTGAAATAACCCAGTCAACAGACTGAAATAAGTGTACCTTTGTGTTTATTTTTTATGATTTTCGATTGAATCGACCAAAATTATGATAGGGGGAGCCTAAAATAGCTTATTTCCATCCTGTTTCTACCTCGTTCAAATGTAAATAAACCGCCATATTGATGACGTCACAGGGCCGTGAAATACGGCTGTGGGTTATTTCACGGGGGGGGGGGGGGGGTGTTAAATACGGCACTCCTTGGTTAAATCAATGGGGCTGCCGTATTTGATAAAAAATAAATTACCTGTACAGTAAAACCTCCCGTATAAGCCTAACTCGCATATATAAGCCGGACCCCGACTTTGGCCTGATCCTATAAGCCGCACCAGCGATCCTGGTGACTTTAATACTATAGGAGCAAAAACTTGCTCCACCGGAAACAGACTTTTTTAAAGTGTGGCCTGACAGATACAGGGCCGTGAATGCGGTCCCTGGCTGTCCTAGCTACTTCTAGTGCCATAGACTGCTGGTTATAAACATGTATTACCCTGGACAACCTTATTAAGGGACAAGATGAAAGGGGCCGAGCTCTGAGGGCTGTTGTCATGGTGAACATGACCAATAACAGTAAACCCTTTAAGGGCCGCATATAGCTTTAATGTCTTCAAGTGGCATGAATACAGCCTTGGTGAGTACGCAAAAAATACGGGATAGCCCTCCCAGGTGCGCGGACAAGCGTTAACAGCGCAATCTTAATCTTACATCTTAAAATGTCTTAATCTAAGGCAAAAAAAGACCAGAAAAACGGGGGTTGGGGGGCAGAGCTCTGCGATGTCATGGGGGGCTCTGCTATGTTCCCCATAACATAGCAGAGCCCCCCATGACATACTAGTCGACTAGCCTATCCTACAATGGACTGTGTACATAGTTTAAGATAGGATTAAAGAGAGCTATCCCGGGTATGCGGTGAGTACAGGCATGAAATAGACCAAGCTCAAAAAAACTTGAAGTGTTCACACTGAGGCCCCTGAATAATTAATTCCTCTATAGTTGAGTACAGGTCTTCACGACGTAAAAGACTTGAAATCAGGGAAAAAATTGGAAAAGCCCTGGGTTACTTGTGATGTATATCACACAATCCATCTTTTCCGTCCTTTTTCCTGTGTGAGGGGATGAAATTAAGACTCCTTTCTCATGGCAGAAATAATTCCCATGGTGTTTTTACAGTTAATTGAGTACCAAAAATAATTAAGTGTTAATGAATCCCTCCCTCCTGTCCCAAAGTGTTATGGCCTATACAGACGCCACCAGACGGATGAGACTAGCCTCCCCCTGTTGGTGTTAAAATTATTACTAATAAAGGTACTAATGCCCTGACAGTCAGGGGGGTCGCCAGGAGATGCCAGATTCAGTATAGTTAGCATTCACAGGAGGGCTGGTGATATTTAGACATTGATATCTGAGTCGTAGAACACCGTTATATGAGCCTGAGGTCATCCTACTCTGACCTAATAGCCCTTTAATGACAGATGTCGCTAAAAGATGACATTTGTCGTCATGATGCACCAATGCAGCCACAGCGAGTAATTAGCAGGTGCTGCATTGGTGCATCATACCAACCCTTCGGAAGGGTATCAACCCCTTAGGGTTGGCATGATGCTTGAATGCAGCACTGGCGAGTTACTCACCAGTGCTGCATTAATGCATCATGAATGTTCTTATACAGGATCTTACCAATAACGTTAGGCCACTCAAAAAAAAAGTTGTTTCTCATCACCGCGCGCATCATAAAAATCGTGATTTGAGGAAAACCTTTTCTTTTTTTTTTTACATTTTTGATGAAAAATGTGTTAAAATTGAGGAATTATTGACAAATTTGGTATCAAATTAAAGCTTATGCTGTCAGTCATGCAGTCAGCTAGGAATATATTGCATTAAAACAATTTTTGGGGATCTTTAAACACTGAAGTACTAAAACATGAAAATTGATCGCGAAAAGTCTACATTTTCCTATATATTTAGGCTCAAGCAAAAAAAAAAAAAAAATTAAATAAAAAAACGCCCTCGTCATATTTTTCACTGCTTGGTGATGAGAAACAACTTTTTTTTTTGAGTGGCCTTAGGTTGTGTGAACAAATGAAACAATACAATCAATCCATGTTATACATTACAGGAATGTGGCGCACATGTTCCTGACGGGAGACGGGTTGTTGCGACAGGAAGACGCACAGACAGACGAGGGGCTGAAACAGGTCTTCACCACCAACCTGTTTGGGCACTTTGTACTGGTAGGACACCTGTTCACCTTCTGACCCTTTAAAGTGGCATGGTCCGATGATTAGGGCTCAAAAATTACTTTTGCTAAAATTGGGCCAGAATGTTCAATATGCCATACTTCATGTCCTACCTACTTTATTAAACATTATTCCCCAGAATTTAGCCTAGATTTCAGATAAAAATCAGTTTTTTTGCTCAATTTAGGACTTTTGGAGTGCACGCTATAATTCCACCCATTGAAAATACACTGTAAAATGCTATACCTGTGTTTACGGGACCCTTTTAATTGTCTCTATTTTCCCATGAATGATATTTTATTGTATCCCATCAAAATATGATATTACACTGCCATTTTGAACATATTTAAATAGAAATCAAAATATGGAAAAAATCGGACCATGCCACTTTAATGTCATGTCATATAGCACATTGCATACTATTTTATATCAATTAATACAAATTGCAATGCTTCTCTAATGATTCTATTAAAAAATGCTTAAATTCAGTGAAAAAATACTTGTAACACTTGCATGGACCTAGCTCAGCTTCTAATAGGAATATTTGAAAAGTTCTTTCACTTTTGGAAAGCTGACATCAAGGCCGGCCATTGTGGCTGATGTACAAGAGCCTTACATCGGCCATTAAGATTCTACATCGGCAAAAGTCGATGTTCCGATGTCATTTCGGCAACACTGTGGCAAGAAAGTATCAAACACTCTGGCGTCCGTAGGGCTAAAAAATAAGTTGTGTTCAGGTAACAGCCCAAAAAATAAGTGTTTTTTTTGGTTTTGTCTTTTTTACCAAATTCTTTCATTAAAGATTATGAGAGGAAATTGTTTTAGAAAAAAAGAAATTGGGCCAAAAAAACAGGGTCGGTCGGGATACCTGAAAACAACTTCTCTCCTGGCCTAATGAGTTTAATGCCTTGTCCTTTCCCCTATGTAGGTGAAGGAGCTGGACGCCCTGCTGGGTCGTGCTGACGGACCGACACAGATTATCTGGACGTCCTCCAGTAACGCCAAGAAGACGGCCTTCAGCCTGCACGACGTGCAGCACGCACAGGGGTGGGTAGCGGTCCTAACCCTGTAAGGGGTTGTAATAGGGAAAATGCCTAAAAGTATAATTTTTCTGTTTATTATGCCACTGTAATGCCGAGAAAATTGTAAATCGGCGCAACAACGAGGGAAATTCCGTTAGCCACGCCCACAAGGCCCTCAGACGTCAATCAAACGTTGTCACATGACTTTTGTCAGTTTGATTGACAGCTGAACCTGTGTGACGCCACTGTGGCCGAGCTTGGCGAAACTGGGTCACCGCCCTTGGTTAGTTCATTTAAACGGCATGTTGCTAAAAATTACAGTGCTACATCATTGGTGCATCGTGCTGACCTTTCAGTAGTGTCTCAACCCCATAGGGTCGGCATGATGCTTGAATGCAGCACTGGGGAGTATGCAGTACCAGCCAGGGCTACATTCATGCATCATGACGACCAAGGGTATGTTGGTGCATCATTGAGAGCCAATGGACATGAAACCTTGTGGCTGTTGAAGGACTACCGTAAAACCTTGGTTATAAGCCAACCTTAGTTATGAGCGGAATGTGAGTTTGAGAGTAAAAATTCGGCTTATAACAAAAGTGCTTGAAATTTCTTTTTTACTATGTTCCTACATAATAAAAAACCTCGCCTACAAGCCGAATTGGAGTTTGGAGGTTAAAATTAGACTTATAGCAAATAAAATCGCCAAATAAAATTCGGCTTATAACCGAGGTTTTACGGTAATCTAAGAAAAATTTCTCACGCTGTAAATTTTTGTTTTTTGTTTTAAAAAACCATTGTTTTTGTCGCAATAAAAGTCAATGAGAGTAGAAGAATTATAAATTATACCTCGGAAACCTTCGGGTGTTTCCGTAAAT
Organism: Harmothoe impar; assembly: GCA_947462335.1. Taxonomy (NCBI): domain Eukaryota; kingdom Metazoa; phylum Annelida; class Polychaeta; order Phyllodocida; family Polynoidae; genus Harmothoe; species Harmothoe impar. The sequence continues at coordinate 43,906 of CANHQG010000117.1, forward strand.
CCACGAGAGGAGCGACTGCGCATGCGTGGCTTCAGTTTCAAGCGGCGTTTGTTTCGACAAGACGTGGTTTTTTCAGCGACAGCGTGGTGAGTTTATTTTACCTTTATCGTTGTTTAAATTTATATTATATGAACACTCTAACCTACCCCTGTAGTCTAGAGTATATCAGCTTGACTTTTATCCAGTTTTCAAGCCGGTATTCAGTTCTATTTTTATATATTTTCAGACTGACGACATCACCCCTCCGGGCGTCGTGAGTTTGACTCGGTCAATCCTCCACCGATCATGGCAGGAGGTTGTCACAAGACGAGTGACCAGAGAAAAGCCACAACCGATCACAATATCAGTGAATCGGGCAGTGTCTCATCAAAAGATGGGGACAGTGCAAATGTGGCAGGCACGTCCAGCACGTCGGCAGATAAGAACTATGGCGGAGCCGCCAATGTCACCGACAACGCCGGCGCCAATGTCAACGTCGGCGCCAATGCCAACGTCGGCCAGCAACAAGCGCTCGCCGGTAACCTACTGACCCAGTTACTGGGGTCCTTACTAGGTCAAGTCGCCGCCAACAACAACATTCCACAGATGATGTTTGCTCAACCGGGCCCTCAACCTCAGCCTGGTTGGGACGACGACGAAGATGACACGGTCCCCTCGGGAGAGGACGAGGAGGAAGCAGAGGGGACTAAACTTCCAGAAATGCAGAGGGGACTAAGCTTCCAGAAATGCGGCCGGGGAAGATGGCGGATCTTGTGACGGAGAAGGCGAAACAGAAGGCAGCCAAAGAGAAGGTAGGGGAAGTTTTAGACCCAAACTTCGCTACGTTTGTTCAAGTGGTGTTTAGTGAGAAATGCACTAGGGCTGACCTTGACCTTCTACATGCTACTTACCCGCAACCTAAAAAAGCGGGCAAGTTAGTAGCTCCGGAGCCGGAGGAGGAAGTTATGATTCTACTTAGAAAGCCGAAGAATGACTCTTATAAAAAGACCGACGACGCTCTTAAAAAATTCCAGCAGCACATAGTTAAGGCACTGCTGGCCCTAGCCCCCCTGGCTAAGCTACACATCCACCGTGGAGACACGGATACAGACCTGGATGATCTCAGTGAGAATCTGGGAGATGGTTATCAGCTTATAGCAAGCACCATCAACGCAATCTCTGCCCGGCGCAGGGATCTGCTCAAGCCAATCATGGTAGGCCGTTATCATGAATATCTCATCAGAGATACAGGCCTGGATCCAGCGTTCCTCTTTGGAGGGGGCCTGGAGGAGGCTACCAAGAAGGTGGATACTGCTCATAAGGTGGCTGACAGGGTGTCTGCCCAAGCCGCACAGCAACAGCAACAGCCTAGGCCTAATACAGGTGGGGCTCCAAAAGGGGGAGGTGGTAAGAAAAACAAGCGCTACCACCCCTACCAGGGTCAATCCTCTGTCCCTGCCTGGCAAATGCAACAGCAACAAAACCAGAAGGTGTATGGCCTACAACACCTTAACCAGCCCTTCATGTTACCTCCCTTCGCCAATGCCAACAAGCAGCATAGGCCTAGGTATGGACAGCCACGCCCACCTGCAGCGGCGGGGTCTGCACCTCATCAGTCCGGAGCACCTAGACCGGATTTTCAGAAGAGGGGGTCTCAATGAGCCGGGTAACTTTGTTCATACGGCTGATAAATTTGTTGCGGGTCAAATAACTTTCACTCTTGAGAAATGGTTTGCTTATACCAAGGACCCTAGGGTCCTGGGTATGATAAAGGGGATTTCCATTCCCTTTGAAGAGGAAATTGCACCTCTACAAGATAGAGTACCCAGCCAATACAGATTAGATCCGGTTAAGAGGGAAGCAATGGGGATGGAATTGTCCAAGCTGTTAACAAAGGGTGTTATACGCCAAGTGGAACCAGTGGAGGGACAGTTTATTTCCAATGTCTTTCTAAGACCTAAGCCTAATGGGGATTTCAGAATGATCTTAGACCTAACTGAAATGAACAAAGCAGTGGAGTACAACCACTTCAAAATGACCAGTTTAAAAACTGCTATTGATCTAATCCGTCCAAATTGCTACATGTCTTCCGTTGATTTGAGAGATGCGTATTATACGGCATCTGTAAGGGAGGAAGATAGGAAATACCTCAGGTTCCAATGGGATGGAATACTGTATGAGTTCCAAGGGTTGCCTAAAGGCCTAGCTTGCGCACTCAGAATCTTCACCAAGATACTGACCCCAGTGTACTCTACACTCAGACAGGAAGGACATGAATGTTTCCCATATATTGATGACTCATTTGTGGTAGGAGACTCTTACCAAAAATGCCAGGAATCAACGGAAGCACTGTGTACTTCTCTGGATGAGTTAGGCTTTGTTATTCACACCGACAAGTCTAGTACTAGTACCTTCTCAGAGGATCACCTTCTTAGGTTTCTGGCTTGACTCAAGGGACATGACTGTAAGGCCCACAGAGGATAAGATTGAGAAATTTACCAGGGTAGTGCAGGAAACTTTAGCCAAAGACCTAGTTACTATCAGGGAGGTAGCAGGCCTCATAGGCCTGATGACAGCCTACTCTATGGGGGTACAATATGGACCAGCTCACATAAAGGGGCTGGAGAGAGAGAAGAATGAGGCCCTGAAAGCCAGACGCTTCTGATGAAGGCTGGGGGGCCCATAGAGGGGAAGAAGCCACGGGAGGCCGTTGGGTTTTCTCTGAGACTTTCTTTCACATCAATGTGAAAGAAATCATGGCGGCCCTTATAGGGTTACAGGCACTTGTACCTGAAGAAGGCCTACATATTAGAGTACTGACTGACAGCACCACTGCCATGGCTTATATAAAGCACATGGGAGGAATGAAGTCAATAGAGTGTGATAAAGCTGCTAGACAATTGTGGAATTGGTGTGAAAAGAGGGACTTGTGGCTGACTACAAATCGAGACACTTTAAAGACGATTTGGAGTGGGAACTCTCACCCAAAATCTTCCAAAGAGTGTGTAAGATTTTTGGTAAGCCGGAGGTTGACCTCTTTGCATCTTGTATAAATGCAAAAACTGACTGTTTTGTGTCCTGGAGCCCCGAGCCAGGGGCCTGGGAGACAGATGCATTTTCTATTTGCTGGACTGATAAATTCTTTTATATCTTCCCACCATTCAGTGTGCTGGGACCAGTGATCCAACGACTGTTGTCGGAGAGGCCGAGGGCAATCCTCATCACACCAGACTGGCCAGGCCAGCCTTGGTACGCCACACTCCATCACAGCCCGTTCAGGAGACTCGAGTTCAGGCACAAGAGGCACAACCTTGTGCCCCACGGAAAGCCAGCAAACGTAGAACGGCTTCAGGCCACCCCACTGGTGGCCTATCTCATCGGTTAACAAGAGTTCTACAAAAACAAGGGTATGATAAACATACCATTGATCTAGTAATCAAGGCTAGGAGGCCTAGTACTAGGAAGACTTATGACACTTATTTACGTAAGTGGTGTGTGTTCTGTGTAGAGAGGGGCTACAAAGTTCTTTGCCCCTCTACACAGCAAGTGTGTGCTTTTCTGTCAAAGCTACAAAAAGGAGGGTTATGTTATAGCGCCCTCAATACTGCCAGGTCTGCCCTGTCCGCGGTCCTACCGGTACATGGGAATATCACAGCTGGGATGCACCCAGTTGTGAGACTTCTACTGAAAGGGTTGTATGAAGTGATGCCGCCTCAACCAAGATACCCTGTGTTTTGGAATGTCAAAAGAGTGATCAAGGTATTGGCCAACTGGGGAAAAAACAAGGATTTATCCCTAAAGTACCTCTCTTTCAACCTGGCTACCCTACTCCTGTTAGTGACCTCTCAAAGGGGACAGACAATAGTCAATCTTGACATAGAAGGACTGGAGTTGAAGAAAAGGACGGTGTTCAAAATGAAGACATTGTTGAAAAGCAACAGGCTTGGGCATCCACTGAATACAGTGATCCTTAGGGCCTTTGATCAACAACCCAATGTCTGTGTAGTGAGGTGTCTGAGTGAGTATTTGAACAGAACAGCCAGTCTGAGGGAAGACCAAACTCAGCTCTTGCTAAGCTTCATTTCTCCCCATGACCCCATAAGCAGAAACACCCTGAGCAGGTGGGTACTGACGGTGCTCAACATGGCCAAAATTGACCCGTCGAGGTATCGCCTGCACTCTACCAGAGGTGCATCGGCATCGTTCGCCCTTAAAAAAGGGGGAAATCTCAACCTCCTGATGAAACAGGCAGGTTGGAAAAATGTGGAGACTTTCGCCAAGCACTACCACAAACGTATTGAACAGGACACTACTGAGGTCGGCCAAGCCATCCTAGCAGGGGCAATGCCATAGACTTATTTGTTTCTGTTAACTGAAGTTAGTTGTTGTATTAACTTTCGGGTATTTAATACATGTGTGTTACTCTCATACTTGTTTAATGTGAGGTAATTGATAAAGTAGCTTTATGTGTGACATAAAAGTTACAATTATGACGAATTTGGCTCGAAGCCTTTTGTTCATTACACCAATTTAGGGTGTTGTTTATATCAGGGATTTAATGAAAAATAAATTTTTTCTATTAAATTTCTGTGTTGTGTATCTGTTCGGGGGAAAATAGATTAGCTCTAAAACTCTCGTGGATTTACGGAAACACCCGAAGGTTTCCGAGGTATAATATTATGATTATTTGATACTTACCTTGTAAGTTGAGGTATAATCTAGATTATACCGAGGGAACCTTGGTGGTTCTGGGAATACACGCCCAGTCCCGCCCTCCATCGGTATTAATTTCTGTGTGTATATTAATACTTCTTGGCCTTAGTCTAGCCGAGCTATCTAAGTCTTTGTTAGTAAATTAGGGGAATCTATTCCCCTCACAGTTCTCTTAATGCTGAAGCCACGCATGCGCAGTCGCTCCTCTCGTGTATTCCCAGAACCACCAAGGTTCCCTTGGTATAATCTAGATTATACCTCAACTTACAAGGTAAGTATCAAATAATCATAATATTATTTCTTCCTACAACCGTCCACCTTTTTTTTTACCCATGGTGGTACATTTCACTCATATAAACCCTTAAGAAGTATTCCTATCTTCCAAACACCTCTTTAATTTTCATATTTGTAGAGATTTACATACAACATTGACACCTTATATTGTCATGCGTATAGATGTTGAGAAGGGGTGGCTGCATTATATATCGATGTGCTTAGTAGATTTATCATAGCCATAGTATACATGAGGCCAAATAAAAAAATAAGGTTTGTTTCAGGTCACCCAACCGACCCTAGCAAAACAGGGCCGACCCTATTTACACCGAGGATGGCTAGTACTTTCATATTATAAAAAAAAAGAAAAAAAAAGATATCCAACCTACTGACCCTTGTCTTTCTTTCCATGTTACCTGAAATATACCTTTCATTTTTTTTGGCCTAATGTAAGTTGTTACCTTTTCAGATGTGAGCCTTACGCCGCCTCTAAGTATGCCATGGACTGTGTCAGTGTCTCAATGAACGAGCGATGGAACAAGAAGGTATGCAGTCAATATTCTGGGACTTTTTTGAAAACTTTCATGTTTTCTTTAAGACTCACAATCAGTATTTTGGACATCTTTATCTAGGATTTAGAAATTGGTGAATATCAGATATACTCACTTTAAAGTGAGTATATCCAATGTGTGGGAGGGAAAAATTAAATTTCCCTAATGATCATGAGTTAAAATGTTCACATATATGACATGCTTAGATTTTAGTCTATTCCATTCCCCCTGATTTTGCTCAAATTTGATTTTATTGCTCAATATATGGTCATTTTGGAATAAAATCATGCAAGACCGGAAGATCATTGCTCTGAGATAGCATTTACATGAGGTTTCAATAAAAAAAAAATTAAAAGAAAAAAAAGATTTTATTCCCCCATTGAAAATGCACAAGAAATCCCCAAAAGTTGGACCCCATGAGATACTACCAATGGATACCATTTTAATGTGCCCCAATCCATAAATAATACATTTTTACAGTATTTGGAACATGTTTATGAAGGTTTTAGAATTTTGTTAAAAATCGGATCTCCCCACTTTAGGCCACACCAAAAAAAAAGTTGGTAAATGGATTTCAATGTTTTTCTAAATGGTGCGAGCGAGCGAAATTTTAATTTTTATCTTTTAAGATTTTTTTTTTGTCAATGGATTTTGTCGGTGGAAAAGTGCAGCGAGCGACAATTTTTTAATTTTTCTTTTAACCCAGCCTCCGACAAAAGTTCTAGGTGAACCCCTAACATAAAAGATTATTGGTTGATCTGGGGGAATTACTGGAAGAAAATTTTGAAAAAAAATTCTCAATTTTGAAAAGAATTAGGCGAGCGAAATCAATTGCCTTTTTTTTTTTGCAATCATACATCATGCTTATTTATAACCACGATTTTATGGTATTTTGGACATCTTTATCTAGGATTTAGAAATTGGTGAATAACAGCTTGTTTACCTCCCACAACATACCCTAACATAAAAAATTATTGGTTGATCTGGGGGAATTACTAGAAAAAAAATTTGAAAAGAAATTCTCAATTAAAAAAAAAAATCTCAATTTTGAAAAAAATTCTCAATTTTCAAAAAAAAATCTCAATTTTCAAAAAAAAATCTCAATTTTGAAAAAAAATTCTCAATTTTGAAAAAAAATTCTCAATTTTGAAAAAAAAACTCAATTTTGAAAAAAATTAGGCGAGCGAAATACATTGACAATTTTTTTTGGTCTGGCCTTAACAGCTTGTTTGCCTCATGTTACAGCGTGTGACATACAATGCAGTATTAGGACACATTGTAATTTGTACTCCCATGTTACAGCGTGTGTTCTCACACGTGACGTGTCCGGGGCTGGTGATGACGAACCTCACCTACGGAATCATGCCCAGCTGGCTCTGGTACATACTCACCCCACTACTATGGCTCGTAAGTCGCTGCATTTTCCACTCAAGATAATAAAATGATACCCTAAAATAAGCCAATTTTCAAGCCAATAGTTGAATACCGTAAAACCCCGCCTATTAAACAAATTTTATTTGACGGTTTTATTTTCTATAAGCCGATTTTTGTTCTGTAAATTATGCAAAAATAGTTTTCTTGTTCAAGTGTTCTCCCCCAAAGTCCCATTCGCCTTATTCTCAAATTCACATTCAGTTATAAGAGTGCAAGGTAGGCTTGTAACCAAGCTTTTAAGGTTTTTGCAAAGATAAATAGATTCATTGAATACAATCTTTACTTGAGGGAAGACAATGCACAGGAACCAGGGTGTAAAATTGAATAATTATCTTATATATTACGCATTGGATATTAAATATTTCATAAATATGTTTCTTTTTTTCAGATTCGGAGTATTTCCCCAACAATGAACATAACTCCAGAAAATGGATCAGAGGCATTGGTGAGCGTAAATTATAATTACCATAGATATAAGATCCATGTACACTTTTAACTGATCCATCAATGCCAATTGATCTATCAATGCTAAACCAAACAAGCCAATATTAATTGAAGTAGTCTACACTCTCTAGGAACTTAGGCCAAAAACAAAGGAAAGGTTTGTTTCAGGTCACCCGACCGACCCTATCAAAACGGGGCCGACCCTATGTTGTTTTTTTATGCAATTTTGAAGAAATTTCCATATTTTTACCCTTTTTTGGTCAATTTTAGGGTCTTCGAACAGGCTGGCTAGTACTTTCATGTTAAAAAAATCTGCCAATCCAATCTGCCGACCCTACATTTTCTGCCCATGTTATCTGAAACAAACCTTCTTTTTTTTGGCCTTAGTTTTTGCTGTTGTCAAGAGAAAAAAAACTACATTTCTCCCTATTATAAAATAAGGTTTTAGTCAATACAACTTCAGACGTTACTGACTTGACATATTTAGCGTGCTGTAAACTTCAGGTGTGGCTGAGTGAGCAGCGGCCGGAGAACATGGACCCCTACGTCAAATACCGCTCCCAAGTCTCCTTCCTGGGGAACTGCTACACCAACCCTATAAAGGTAAAGAAGGACTTGTGTATATCACCCCTGAGGAACCACATGCAGTGAGACCTTGATAAACCGGACCCCTCCGTTTTGGATTTAAAAAAAACTGGCGGGTAGGCCACTCAAAAAAAAAAAGTTGTTTCTCATCACCGCACGGATCATAAAAATCATGATTTGGGGAATTTTTTATTTTATTTTTTTTACATTATTGATGAAAAATATGTTAAAATTGCCAAAATATTGGCAAATTTGGTATCAAATTAAAGCTTATGCTGTCAGCAATGCAATTAGCTAGGTGTAACTTGCATTCTTACAACTTTTGCTGATCAATAAACTCCAAATTACTAAAATTTGAAAATTGATCGCGAAATGTCCAAATTTCCCTATGAAAATTGCCCCGAGTAAAAAAAAAAAAAAATTTAATAAAAAACACCCTCGTCATATTTTTCATTGCTTGGTGATTTTTTTTTTGAGTGGCCTTACTAAAGCAATATTATGTATAAACAGAATGGTAGTAAATCAGAATTATTGCCAGCAATTTATGATTGTTAAAAAAGACAACCGAGTTATCAAAGACCGGTTTATCAAGGTCTCACTGTAGTTCATTTTATGGGCAAGATGTTTGAATGCAGTGCTGGCGAGTACTCTTTAATTATCACGTTATCACAATAATTATTATTTTAGACCACACTACTACAGATTTAGTTTTTAAAAAATTGGTGAGGGCGGGCGATTTTTTTAAACGCGAAATCGTCTTCTTTTTTTCGTCAATCTCAAACGTTATGGCTCCTGATCTAAAGAAGAACCATAAAAAAAATAAAAAATTCAGGAAATGGTGCGGGTGCGATCCGTAGACACTTAAAAAAATAATAATAATAATTAGAATTTTGGAAAAAAAAGTTGCGGGAAATACGTAGACCAACTTTTTTATTTGGTTTGGCCTTGTTACAGAATCTCTTCTCAAAATATTTTGAATAAGAAGGAATTTTAGAATAAGTTCAACTTTGAGCCATTGCCATGTGTTCTTGGACTTTATAAAATATTGATATCTGCACTCATCTTTTTACAGATGGACATCAAGCCGGAGTTCGCAACACAAGTTTTCGATTCGCTGAATAAACTGGAAGTGGAATTAAAACCCAAGTTCTGTCACTGACACCAGGATAACGGCTATATATAGACAATGTAGTAGTATACCTGTGATTAATGTCTACACTTAATGTAAATGTATTTTACTTCCCACTGTGCATATTTTCGTGAATTTTGCCAAAATGAAAATCTGAGAAAGTATGTATATCCAGTAAAGTTATACAACTACTACCCACTATATTCCAAAGTTTGCAAATCTAGATACACACAAATTGTACTTTTTAGCAAATTCACCAAAATATCTATGTTTACACTAATTCTATTTATGTGATTTTAAGATAGAAGAAATCAATGACTATTTTTTCCTTACTGTTACATTAATTGTGTGGAATGATATTTTCATTGCTTATATGTCTCTCAGGACTTTTACATTGAAAAACAAACCTACCATTTATGTGGTGGGAGTGGTGGGGGGGGGGGGGGGGTTGTGATTGCTTTTCTCGGACCATATTCATGTAACACCTACAAATGGCTGGGATTTGATCTCAACAGAATGTTTATGCACATTCCCCTATAACATAGTTAACCCTTTTTGTAAACCATATATGGTTTATAAATGGAATAATGTGCTCTTTTGAGCATTTAGATTAACTTTTGGAAAACATGAAATGTAAATCCTCGTGGTGCCATATATTGTATCATATATAATGCACTTCAGAGGAAGTGCTTTATAGTATTCCACACCCCTGGTGGGCTAAACGAGTTGACAAACTGGTGCTCAGCCTTAAATGTACCGTAAAACCTATCTGATAAGCCAACCTCCCTTATAAGCCGACCTCCCACTTTGAGAGAATATTATAAGCCGAATTTGGGTCCATTTAAACATGGTTAAACTATAATCTACTTGATACAAAACCCCTGTTATAAGCCGACCCCCCCCCCCCCTCTTTGAGACCATGCTGTAAGCCAAATCGAGCTTAAAATCCCCCAAAAAAGGTCTCAGATAGGTTTTACGGTAGTTCAGAATTCATCACCAAATCAACTAAGTTATAATGCTAGCCAATAAAACTTGAGACAAATTGTTGATGTGTGACAGGAGACTATATATCACTTGGAGACCCAATGAATAAATGTTTTACATGAATGCTCAATTCCTATGTCATATGACTTCATTAGACATACATATTGGGTACTTATAAGGGAGTGTTCATATATTAATTACAAGGGGGGGGTGGTGGGTTTGGGGGGGGGCGTAAATATTTTCGACCCCTCCTGAGGGGGGGGGCGTAAAAAATTCTAACCCCTCTTGAGGGGGGGGGGGGCGTAAAAATTTAAGCCCCTTTTTAGAAAAAAAGCCTGTGCGTTACTATGGTTCAAAGGGGGGGGGGGTGAATTTCGGCGAGGGGGGGGGGCAATTTTCGTCCCTCCGCGCGAAATCTCACCACCCCTCCCCTGTAATTAATAAATGAACACTCCCTAAGTACAGACGTCCATCATGTTACCAATGTTCACTCTTAACTGCTATATTATACTTTTGCCTCAGTTCCATCAAACGTATCTCTGACCACCTGCACCCGATATCACCCATGGATAATGCTGTAGGCCCTCTCATCCCATTAACCAATGTATCACATTCAGAAATAAATTAAGCATACTGATGAAGCACCATAGAACTTTGTTGGGAAGTTTTATTGCTGTCTATTAGGTATTCATAGTATCCACCTCCTAGGTAACTTACAAATCCAAATTTAACTTCTAATATATAAATAGCTGTTGTGGGACGATATAATATGAACTACAATATGATATTATAAGTTACCATGATAACTACTGGTGACTAACTATAATACAAAATAGTTTTTCTGATGCCATTAATTACTGGTATCATAGATATTGCATGGTTACCACACAGACATTGCATGGTTACCACACAGACATTGCATGGTTACCACACAGACATTGCATGGTTACCACACAGACATAACATGGTTACCACACAGACAATCCATGGTTACCACACAGACATTGCATGGTTACCACACAGACATTGCATGGTTACCACACAGACATTACATGGTTACCATACAGACATTACATGGTTACCACACAGACAATCCATGGTTGCCACACAGACATTTCATGGTTACCACACAGACATTGCATGGTTACCATACAGACATTGCATGGTTACCAAAAAGACAATACATGGTTACCACACAGACATTGCATGGTTACCATACAGACATTGCATGGTTACCACACAGACATTATATGGTTACCACACAGACATTGCATGGTTACCACACAGACATTATATGGTTACCACACAGACATTACATGGTTACCACACAGACATTGCATGGTTACCACACAGACATTGCATGGTAACCATAGAGACATTGTAGAGGTACCACACAGACAATGCATGATTACCACACAGACATTACATGGTTACCACACAGACATTGCATGGTTACCACACAGACATTGCATGGTTACCACACAGACATTGCATGGTTACCACACAGACATTACATGGTTACCACACAGACATTGCATGGTTACCACACAGACATTGCATGGTTACCACACAGACATTGCATGGTTACCACACAGACATTGCATGGTAACCATAGAGACATTGTAGAGGTACCACACAGACAATGCATGATTACCACACAGACATTACATGGTTACCACACAGACATTGCATGGTTACCACACAGACATTGCATGGTTACCACACAGACATTGCATAGTTACCACACAGACATTGCATGGTTACCACACAGGCATTATATGGTTACCACACAGACATTACATGGTTACCACACAGACATTGCATGGTTACCACACAGACATTGCATGGTTACCACACAGACATTACATGGTTACCATACACACATTACATGGTTACCACACATTGCCACACAGACATTACATGGTTACCATACAGACATTACATGGTTACCACACATTGCGTGGTTACCACACAGACATTGCATGGTTACCACACAGATATTGCCTGGTTACCACACAGACATTGCATTGTTACCACACAGACATTGCATGGTTACCACACAGACATTGCATGGTTACCACACAGACATTGCATGGTTACCACACAGACATTGCATGGTTACCACACAGACATTGCATGGTTACCACACAGACATTGCATGGTTACCACACAGACATTGCATGGTAACCATAGAGACATTGTAGAGGTACCACACAGACAATGCATGATTACCACACAGACATTACATGGTTACCACACAGACATTGCATGGTTACCACACAGACATTGCATGGTTACCACACAGACATTGCATGTGTAGGGGCTAGGGTTATACGGGTATGTTATATGACGAGTGCTGTTGGATGTTGTGTTGCGAGCTCAGTCCGAACCCTTCAGTCCGACGGTAGGTGGCAGCACCTACCTCGGGCTTGGGGTATGGACAGAGGTCGCTATAGGCTTCCGGTCTGCGTGTGCGCGCGCAGGCTGGCTGCCTATATATACCCAGCATCTGGCGGTACTCGTCGGTTACTCTGAGCCACGCTGGCAAGGAGACCCTGTGATCAATACGGCTGATTAGCCTACTGACCCGTTCCGAACTCTATAGGGAGTTCGCACACATAGATACTGCTTGTCTAGGTTCTCTGAATAAACCTGATTTGCAACCTGTAACACTTGATCCGAACTGTGTCGACTTTGTTCTTTAATTGATACTCTACCAATATCATAAAGAGACAAAGTATCGTTTATTACACTGGTGCCGTGACCAGTTCTGAGTGAAACGCAGGTTAGCCTGTGCAGTAGCACAGACCTCCTGCTCTGGACGGAGCAGCGAGGTCTCCCGATGAGGCGTCAGCCTCATCCCCGGAGGGGTTAGATGCCGTGAAGGAGGCAGATACCCGCAGGAGTGCGAATGTTCCATCCAGGACAAGCGCATTTTTGGGACACCAGGGTCCCGGAATAATGAATTACTCATTAGATGAAATGAGCCTGTCAATGTTCAACGTTGGTGGGTCAAGATCAGCCGCTCCGAATCCACGGAGGGCTACTATCTTGGAGGAACGTCGTTTCGACGACATGAGAGAGGCCAGAATACAGGAGCGTGTGCAAATGGCCCAAATGGAGTTGTTGACCATTCAGAAACAGTCGAATGAATGGAAAAGCAGTCTGATTGCATTGGAAGGTGCAGTCACACATAGAGCTTCCAAAATCAAGGAGAAAGACGCAAGGCTTTCAACTTTGTTGGAGGAGAACGAGAAGCTGGTGCAATCACTTAGCAGGGTTCGAGTGGAGTTCGATCAGAAACAAGCTGATCTACAGGGACTCCGTTCCGACTTTGTTCAGGCGAACACTGATCTGAATCAGATTTGTGCGGCCCGAGATGCCGTCATCCATGAAGCAGAGGAGACCCGATCAGAACTTGTTCGGGACACTGAAGACTTGCGGGAGGCTCGCCAAAGTCTACTGTCAGAATGTGACATTCTGAAGGCAAAAAGAACTTCTTTAGAGAAATTTTTGTCAGAGACCAGGGAAAGTATACAGGATAGCAGTACCTCGTATGCTTCCGCTGATAATGACAGTCCGAAAGGTCCTCATTACAGGAGTTTTACAGACACCCCAAATCTTCCTATGGGACGTGGGATGACTGTAGAAGGTGCCTTGTCTACTTCAACGCCAGGACGACCACTAAAGGTTGGCCGATCAAGGGGTAGAGGTAGGGCGAGTGATTACTCACCTAGGGTGGGTATCAGTGGTATCCGGCCAATTCCGAAGAAGGTCTTTTCGGCTCCGACGGGTGTAAACACGGCGGGCAGGGGAAGGTCATTATCGGAGTTGGTGCGAAGTCCACGTTCTCAGTTGAAACTGGATGAGCAGCAACTGGATTCGGAACGCTTGAAGAAAGCATCCGAACAAGATAAGGCGGCCAAGACCGACTTAACTCCCTCGAGTTTGTCGCAATGGCGAGAATGCCAAGCAAACATACTGTTCAATGAACAGAAAAACTTGGAATTGGAGAGGCGAGATGTGTATCGCAAGCAGCAGGCTGCTCTTGAGCAGCAACAGGAACGCATGAAGGAAAATGCAGCCCTCGCTGAGGAATTAGCAGAGCAGGAGGCGGCGGTTTTGAGAGCTCGACAAGAAGGGCTCCGAGCGGCCGGTGAAGCTGCGAAAGCTAAATTGGCGGAGGCACAGCAAGAGGAGGAGGCTGATAGACAGGCCAAGGAGCTGGAAAAAGAAAAAGCGGCGCATCAGCGATTGCTTGCTCTGGCCCAGCAGTGTCAGTATATGACTGACCAGGAGAAAAATTGGTGGTTCGCTCAAGGTGTGGACCCCACTAAGGATTTAGTGTCGTATGGTACCTACCAGACCTATCTGGAGAGGCAGAATAACGTGCCTACGAGAGGCGCTACTCCGGGGACGACTCCGGGCACAAAGAGTCCGAGGAGGGCTCCAAGGAGAACAATTCTGAGTACAGAGTTGCAAGAGTTGTACGATACAAACCCAGCAATAGCTGGGATCGGATTGCACAACGTGGGTACAGAAAAGGACGCCTCGGCTTCCATTTCTAAATGCCTGGCGATAACCTCTAAAATTAGGGGGTCATCCAACGCTGCTAGACGCATTGCTAGCGAGCCTTTTCCCTACTGGCAGAAAAACTCTTGGGAAGAGTGGTTGGGAGCCACCGTTGAGGACATCAACCTCAGTGGGTGGGATCAACAGGATGCAATTCCGTATGTCTGTAAGGGATTGCGCTTGGGAGATGGCCTGATGGCCGTGGAGCAGTGGAAAGATGAATGCGGACCCCGCGGCACTTTCAAACAACTGGTAGAGATCGGAACTATCCTATACGGAGACTCCGCTCGGATTGACCCGATGGTTGCTTTTAAGAAGCGAGTGCAAGGCAAGCACGAGGCCCCGAGGGTTTTCGGACTTGCACTGATGAGACTCCTGAAGAAGGTACATCCAGCTTCAGGAATCCATGATGCCTTATTCTCTAAGGAATTGTTCTCTCAGTTTGTTGCTGGACTGAGGGACCCAGAAATACAACATGTGGTGTATGATACCTGGAGAGCTGATACGTCATTAGATGACCTTTTTAAGGCCATCGACATACATGCTCTCAAGAAGTCACTGTTAGGGGACCGGGTGCCCACCCGGGCCTCTGCCATTACAGAGTGTTCTCCGGAGCAGTCTGATGGTTCGGGCAGTGAGGAAGAGGGGGCGATAGCTTCTGCAGCTCAGTTTAAGAGGAATGGGAATTCCTCTAAAACGCCGTGGAAGAATAGGAAGCCGGAAGGGGGTGGAAACCCTCCTCCGAAGAAGGAATCATCGGACCCAAAAGCTCCGATAATGGACGCAGCGTTTTTCACATCGCTGTTTGAGAAGATGACGACTTCCATTCAGGGGGCTACACAGCCTAACAGGAGGAAGATCAATCGGCGGACCGCCAAGTGCTATAGGTGCCTGGAGATCGGTCACTTTGCTGCGGAGTGTACGGCTCCGACTCCGAAAGTTCCCGGGAAGGAGGGAAACTAGAGGGGGTGGTCCGAGAAGGCGAGCGGACGACCCCTGCATATGATGTACGCCAACATACCAGAGAGGTAGAGCCTAGTGAAATTCCGAAGGCAGGAAGGGAATCAGGGGTGGCTTCGAGCTTGAGGGGCTCGGATGCCGGCCTGGTTAACATTCCAGTCCAACAGTTGCCCGGCAATGAGGCAGGGAGGCCCATTACGGATCGGAACGAGGAAGTTGCGGCTGTCACAGACACCGTGTGGGTAGGGAGTACCCAGCTTTCCCCGGATCATCCATGTTTCGACCATTTGAAGAAACATGGCCTTGATTTGGCTGCTCCGAAGGATTTTAAACGCTTTACTGTAAACCCGTCTCCGCTGGGGGGGAGGCGGTGGTATGTGTCTGTTACTGTGGCCGGTAGAGCGGGCGAATTTTTAGTAGATACGGGAGCTAGCCACTCCTTTATCTCCTCTAACTTCTATGCTCTTATGCCGGATAGTCGTGATAACTTCAAAACGAGGGTAAACGCCTGTTCGGCCGATGGGTCAAGTATGCAGACGTATGGGCGCGCGTTCATACCGCTCCGAATTGGAGGGAAGGAGTATGTGGCTTCTCCCACCATTGCGGATATTGCAGACGACGGTATACTCGGATTGGATTTTTCGGCGTTGTATGACGCGGTCCTGAATCCGGGTACAGGGGTACTCCTGATAGAGCACCCGTACCGTGCGGTAGAGCAATGTGTGCTCCGACAAGTGTCGACAGTGGCAACGGTGGTCCAAACTGTAAAGATTCCTCCCGGACAGACGTGTGACGTGCTGGTCCGAAGCAAGGGGCTTAGGAGAGAGGAAGAGGCAGTTGTGGAGCCGGATGTGGCCATGTTGGGTAGTATCGGTTTGACGGGCATGGACACCCTGGTGGGTGATGGTGCTTGGACCGTTGTGCCGGTTTCTAACCCCGGGTTGGAACCGAAGTATCTAAGGAAAGATACAATACTGGGGAAGGTGTTCACCAGTGAGGCAGTGATGCCTGCTGGACAGGTGAGCATGAAGGGTGACCCTTCTCCGACCGTTCTGAGTGAGGGACTTGAGAAAATGATCTCCGAAACGGATTTGACGGATCGGAGGGATCTCGATTCCCTAAGGAGGCTGGTAGTGAAGTATCAGGATGCATGGCAGGTGGAGGGGGAGCCTTTGGGCCGAACCGACAAAGTGTTGCATTCTATCAATACGGGTGATGCACAGCCTTTCAAGATGCCTTACCGACGCTTGCCTTTGGGTAAGAAAGCGGTGGTAGAGGAACAAGTGAAGACCATGTTGGAACAGAAGGTGATCGTGCCTAGCACTAGCCCCTGGTCCAGCCCGGTCCAGATGGTTACTAAGAAGGACGGGTCTATCCGATTTTGTATCGACTATAGGCGCCTGAATGGGGTAACCAAGAAAAATGCATATCCTCTCCCCCGGATTGATGAGACTCTGGACTCCTTGGGTGGGAACCAATGGTTCTGCACCCTGGATTTGCAGTCCGGATATTGGCAGATCGGGATGAAGGAGGAGGATAAGGAGAAAACGGCTTTTACAAGTCACATTGGACTGTATCAGTTTGAGCTGATGCCCTTCGGGTTGTGCAACGCCCCGGCCACTTTTGAGGCTATGATGGAAACTCTTCTGAGTGATCTGTTGTGGCGCAAATGTTTGGTATACTTGGATGATGTTATTGTCTTTGGCAAGACTTTTGAAGAGTGTGCGTTGAACCTCGGAGAGGTTTTGGAACGAATTCGGTCCAATGGCTTGACATTAAAGCCGAAGAAATGTGAACTTTTTCGGAAGTCCATGGTCTATTTGGGCCGGATCATCTCCACCGAAGGTGTGCAGGCTGATCCGGCTAAGTTGGAGACTGTGGAGACTTGGGAAGTTCCAAAAGGACCAAAGGATATCAGATCCTTTTTAGGGTTCTGTTCCTATTACAGGGACTTCATCCCCGGATTCTCTAGGGTGTCTCAGCCATTACAACGGTTGAGCCATTGGACTCCGGGGAGGAAAAAAGAACCCTTCCCATGGGGGATGGAACAGAATGAAGCCTTCAAAGAGATTAAGGCGTTGCTCCGAACCACCCCGGTGCTGAGATACCCTACGGAGAAGGGGCATTTCATCCTTGACACTGATGCGAGCAATGAGAGCATCGGGGCCGCATTGTCCCAAATCCAGGACGGAGTAGAGGTCCCGCTGGCGTTCGCTAGTAACAGTATGAACAAGGCACAGAGAAATTATTGTACTACCAAGCGAGAGCTGCTCGCAGTAGTGGTGTACACGAAGAAGTTTCGGCACTTCTTATATGGAGGGAATTTCACACTCCGTACCGATCATTCGGCCTTGAGATGGCTTCTTAATTTTAAGGACGCCGAGGGAATGATTGGTCGGTGGTTGAATCACCTCAGCGAGTTCGGACTGGAAAACTCTCATATCCAGCACCGAGCAGGCACGAAGCATATTAATGCTGACTGCCTGAGTAGACGTCCGGTACGCCGTTGTGTGCGTCCGGAGTGTGGGGATTGTGGTGCTCACAATGCTGTGGTAGCGAGTGTGCGTTTGCCTTATGATGGGTTGTTGCAAAACCTGTTGGATTGGTCCACCGACACTATAAGGACGTACCAGATGGCCGATCCTACCATAGCACGACTGAGGGAGCTTGTCCCTACTGGGGTCTGTCCAGTGAGACCCGAAATATCGCTGGAAAACCGTGAAATGCGACGTTTCTTGGCTCAGTTCCACGAACTGGAGGTCCGAGACTCGTTGTTGTGCAGGTGGAAGACTTGTCCCGGAAAGCGGAGGGTGTTACAAATGGTAATCCCTGCTGCTATGAGGAAAGACATCCTGTACTACTGCCACGGCCATTCCACTAGTGGGCATTTCGGAAAGAAACGCTCGTTGGAAAGGCTAAGCCGGAGATACTACTGGCCCGGCATGTCAGGCGACCTTTTAAGGTGGATCGAGACCTGTCCGGCCTGTTGTTTAGGCAAACCTGGCCCTGGATTAGGAAAATTGCCACTGCAACAAGAGCTATTCGGAGTGAGATTTGCTCGAATAGCTGTGGACATTATCAGTGGAGTTAAACCAACTCCAAAAGGTAATACGTGTATGATGGTGGTCTCGGACTACTATACGAAATACACCCGAGTGTACCCACTCGAGGATCATACCGCTGCTACTTGTGCGGAAGCATTGGTGAAGGGGTGGATCCTCCATTTGGGGGCTCCTTTGATGTTACATAGCGATCAAGGGAGAGAATTTGAGTCCAAACTATGGGCAGCTATGTGCCATCAGTTGGCTATATGCAAAACTCGGACCAATCCGTACCGACCACAGTCCGACGGGCAGGTGGAGCGGTTCAATCGGACCTTGATCCAGGTTTTGAAGCCATTAGTGAACTCCCATATGGATGATTGGGATGATCAATGCGAATTTGTGGTGCATGCGTATAACAATACGGTCCACACTTCGACAAATTGCACACCGAACCTCTTGGTGTTCGGAGAGGACTTGATCATGCCGGCGGATTTGGTATTCGGGGTGGTAGGGATCAGTCCGGAAGCACCATGTACGGTGCTATTTGTGGAATCTCTACGGGAGAGGTTCAAATTTGCCTACGAAACAGTTAGGGCTCATTTGCTCAAAGCTGCGAATTGGCAGAAGGTGGGTTATGACACCGGATTGAAGTTGCGACGATTCGTAGTGGGGGATAGAGTGATCCGCCTACACGAACCGCTCTGCAACGTCAAACTGGCGAATAACTGGGATGGACCACACACTGTGGTTAAATGTATCAGTCAAACGACTGTGTTGATTCAGTCTGAAGCAGGACGCATCCGGACGAGCCATGTGGCTCGGTTGCGTGCTTGGGCTGGAAGGGAGCTCACCCCGGAAACGGAGGTGGAGAAGGGAACTTCGGACGCTAAATTTGTGCCTTTGGAGGGGGTGTCAGTGGATACCCCTAAGAGAGTGGTACAAAAGAAGCTCCGGAAGACCGTGAAAAAGAAAGTCTCGGCAGGCGAAGGAAGAAGGGCACGGAAAACTAAAATCAAGGCTGGAGTTTTAGTTAAGAACGAGTGTCCTTCGGCCAGGTTACGAGAGGTGGACGGGAAACCCATTCGGCGAAGCCCAAGGCTGGTGGCTAGAGGGGCCGTAACCTAGCTTGTTTACACAACGAGTGTGGTGTCCTGTGTTGTCCTATATGTTATATGTATGTTACCAACAGGGGCGCTCAAAGTCAATATGAAAAGAATGTAAGAGTGCTCCCCGAGGGTGGTGGACGGATAATCCGGTGGGGTAATCTTCGATTTCCCATAAATATCCACTAATACTCCTGATGAGCTCTTTATTCGAAGTATATTTTGACTTTTGTGAGCCGCCTACGTAGCAGTGTGATCCCCCGAGCCCGAGCTGCGGGCGGGAAAGGTCGTGACCTGATTAAACAGTAATTGGGTCACACCGGGTAACGGGATCGCGTCCAATCACGCGAGACGCTGCGCATGCGCTTTGTTTAAAAACAAAAGCGAGGGAACGCCATATTGATTTTGGGCTCGCCCCGGTCAATAGCGGTGTTGGTCGGCAGCGTGGAAGTTGGTGTTTTGGGCGGCTAGAAGAGGAGAAAAGTCAGTTAAAGAGTTGTAAGCAGTGAGTACTCTTTCCTGGTGCGTCTGAGGCAAAGAGGGAGACGGGGAACTAGTGTTTTCCCCGTCAAACTCCCGTCGAAAGACACTTTGACGAAGTGAGGATGGCCGAGCAACAGCTCCGTCAATCCGAACTTTCCGGACACTCCGAGGTGGCATCCGCCACCGAGGAGGCAATGGATGCTCAGAGCCCTAGTGGTGATGAGTTGAGCCAGACACTGGCGGAACTACGTGTAGATCCGGCCGTGTCCCCGATCCGAAAGTCCCCGTCGCCGGACGGCAGCGAGGACTCCGGAGTGCTGCAAGGACTCGCCTACACCCAGGTAGCGGTGGATCCTTCCGAGACGACTGCACGTCCCTCCCGGATATGCAGTCTCAGCATATCACCGAACCTCAAGCAGACGGTTGCTCGCAAACTGTCTATGGGGAGTGGAAGTGATTCCGACACTTCACGTCCGAGGACGCGCGGTGGGAAGGGTGCTACCCGAGATCGGTCCAAGTCGGCCGATACTAAGGCTAGCACTAAGGCTATCAAACACTCTGGTGTGGGAAAGAAGCCTCCGGGAAAGGACGAGCCTAAAAAGCCCGCTCTGAAGAAGGAAAGTACTGCGAGTACAAAGAAGCCGGGTTCCAAGGCTGCCACTGCAGCGGCCTCCAAGGATCCGAAGACGGTGGACCCCAAGGCTCCTGCTACGAAGGCGCCTAAGGGTCAAAAGAAAGCTGATCCGAAGCCTGGAGCTAAGGACCAGCCAGGGAAGGGGCCGACGTCTGACAGCACGAAAACTGTCAAGACTCCGGGTCCCAGTAAGTCCAACCTACCGATTCCGGCCAAGGGGAAAGGTAGTGGGAAGGCAGTTGTAACAACAGCTGCTCCGACCTCAGCCGTTGACGTGTTGTCCTTCTCGCGAGGGTTAGACAACAGCTCAGCAGTAGCTGCTACAGCCGCTGCGATGGCTAGTACGAAGGGACATGGGGGAGCCCGTCCTAAAACGGTAGTTCCCCCCGAGGCACCTCGGACCGAGGAAGCTATGGATACAGCATCCGCAGCCCATACGGTCCAGGTAGTGCAGGATGTGCTGTCTGGCATCACATTCAACCTCCCGACTCCCCTGGAGCCAAGGAAGGAGGTACCCGTTCGGGTGGAGTTACCTCCTCCAAAAGAGGTACCCGTCCGAGTGGATACTCCTCCACAGTCGACCGAGCCTGCTCTGGAACCATCCAATACCATGGATATTTCAGAGGAAGCCGGGAAACTGGATCAGGCTGCAGGTGGTGGTCCGACTGGATCGGGGGTGCAAATCCTCGCTCCACATCGGCATGACGCATGGGATAAGGAGGAAGCCGACGTCCCATCCCTGCTCCGAGGTGCTATCATCGAACAGATGAGCGCCACAGAGGTCAGATCCTTCGATCTGTTCCAAATGCGAACCTTCCGGGGGCTGGACGAGTTGTCTGCCAGGTTCCCGGCTTGGTTCCCAGATCGCCTAACGGCTGCAATGGAGGATCTTACCAAACATTCAGAGACGGCTCGCTTAGTTGCTGAGACCGAGGGACGTCCCGAACTTATCGCGGCCTTGGAGTACGACCTGCAAACTGCAGCGGAATTCAAGACCGTGCATAGCCGGCGGGAGAAGAGGAGACATCTGACGCCAGCAATGAAGCTGGCTCGGAGTATGGAGCAGAAGACCAAAGAGTCCATTCTGGATGCCACTCTGGAGGGGGAAATGATCCAACAGAACACAGCCGCGGCTAGGTCTGCAGACACTAGTCAAATGGAAAAGGCCAATCGGAGGGACCAATACCTACGAGAGACCATCAAGGTGACCTCTCGGAAGGGGGGTCGATCCGACGAGGAGGTAGAAGCGGTTCTGAAGGGATTGGATGAAAATTCTCTCCCGGACGACGAACTTCAGGTTCTGGTCCGGAATGCACTCCGAGCCAATGCTGCAAGTGGGTTTAAATATTTTAAACCCATGTGTGTGAATGACTGTGTCAAGGACAAACGGGCCTCACACATTCCGGAAGAGGTGGGTCCTGACGGTCTCTCCGATGACGAGGAGTGGATTAAGACCGATCCACTCGAGAAGTCGGTACAGTTGTACCACTTTGAGCTCCTGGACAAGGTTCGCAATGGTAGTACCAAGTACCATTCAATCTTCCAGAAAGCTAAGTTGGCATGGGCTATGTCTAGATGGCATCCATTTAGCAAGTGCCCCTTTGAGCCTTGTCTCAACATCGACGAGACACTGGAAACGCCCCGAACTTGGCCTAGCAAGGTTCGGTACGCAAGACATGTTACCCGCTTTCATTTGCGTCACTACATGCGGTATGACTGCTTGAGTGTGGGTCCAAAGCAGAGCAAGGGTTGTCCGAATGGTGGCTGGTTCTACACTAGAGCCGATATCATCAGGCATCTTGCTAAGCAGCACGGGTTGGCTCTGGATGTCGCAGCGGAACGCATCCAGACAGCCCATCAGGAAGTCTACGCCCACTTCCCTCCAGTAGTGGGCCGGAACGAGAATCTCGAGGTGGATTTTGGCACCAACGAGAGAGGAAAGGTCCGGGTGTTTTACAAGGTAAACCCGGACGGCAACTACAACCGGGTTCCGGAAGGTGAGCTCTTCGATGAATTCGAGGAGTATCAGAAGCGTACCAGCACGCGAAAGGTGCGGCACGCTCAGAAGAGACCTAGTGGGTCTTCCGAACAGGCCAACTCTAAGAAGGCCAAAACGGATGAAAGGAAATCCGTTATGGAGAAGGCGGATCCGGGCTATAAAGGACCGGCATTCACCTCTCACACGACTGACTGGAAAAAGGGTCCCCAGGGCAGGCCACCTCGGTCTGAACCGGAGGATCCGAACTCCAGCACGATGGGGTCCTTCGCAGAGGAGTTCCCCGAAAGTAACCTGGTTCCGGGCGATGAGTCGCAGACTCTAACCCAGACCGGTAAGACCAAGGCTCCGGCAAAGAAAACGCCGAAGCCAGTTCAGACCCCGGATCTCCCACCAGAGACCGCAGAGGAGGGGCGTCTAGTCTTGCGACTGAAGAGCCCTCCTTCGTTCCCTCCCGCCGACTTCACTTCCTATGAAGCCGGACAGGAGGCCTTCGGTCAATGGCAAGACAATTTTCATCGATTGCTTGCTGGCCTGAGTCAGGAGGTGGCGATGTTGTCGTTAAACACGGTGCATCATCTCCATCAGAGGGAGGTCGCTACCCAGAAGGCAGCGGCTGCGGAGTCCGTACAGGAAGAGCGTGAAAACGCTCGGACTGAACGATGTGCTGCTAAAACCGAAAGGAAGAAGCAGAAGCTGGCAGTTAAGAACGCCGAGGAAAAGCTGGACCACGAGCGTCGTCGGTTCCGGGACTGCTTCGCGCATGAAATGCACGAATGGGATGGAACTCGGGCTCAAATCGAGCTCTGGCTCCAGGAGCTGACTCTGGCGGAAGCAGCGTCGGACTCCGAGGAGGAGGAGGAGCCGGCTCCACCCGGTTCCGGAGACGAGTCGGGCTAGATCATCTTATTCTAGGAGCCGATTAGGAGAAAAGGGGGGGTATCCTAAGTATACCAACCCTACAAGCAAAACCCTGATGAAGGGTTTAGGAGTGTCCGGGCAGAGGAACGCGGCAGGCTGGCTACGCAAGGATCCAGTCTGCCAGGTGGTACTGACGGAGGAGGACAAGGAGATCCGGAAGGGACGCTGAACTCGGGATTGGAGCACTTTACCAACATGGATCCGATACAGGATGTTTTTTTTATATATAAACTATGGATATCAGGACCGAGTGCTCCTAATTATAAGTCCGAAGATCGCCTGGAGGCAGGACTATATTTTTTTCTCTCTATTTATCATCTAAAAAGCTCCCGAGTATGAGCTATGAACTTTCTCGTTCCGGTGAGTAAGAGCTGAACGAAGTAGGTTCTGAAA
Source organism: Harmothoe impar (assembly GCA_947462335.1). Classification (NCBI taxonomy): domain Eukaryota; kingdom Metazoa; phylum Annelida; class Polychaeta; order Phyllodocida; family Polynoidae; genus Harmothoe; species Harmothoe impar. Next base: position 68,104 of record CANHQG010000117.1, read on the forward strand.
GCCGGGCGGAATGCGACACCATCAACAGAGGATCCGGATCTTCGCTACAACACCACGTATGATGTCTTTTTGTAATAATACTTTAATATGTCTTTATAACTTTAAAAGAAGTGATATTGTTTATCACTTATAAGTATTATTCATTACGAGTTTAATTAGCTCGGGGTCCTGAAGGGACGAAATTTTTTTACTGTGATATTGTACTTTTTCAAGTGTTTGTATACTATATGTATAGATTAACTCCATCTATCCTAGGGAATGGGGCGTAATTTTCATTACGGTCTATATGTGTAGAAATGTGTGTAATTAATACCTTTTTGTGTTCAACAGTATACGTCATATTGTTTGTAAGGTATAACTTTAATAAACCCCTAAGGTGGTATTTATAAGATAATGCCAGTCCGAAGTGTTTTCGGACTTTAACCTTAATTAATTTTTTACCTCCCGGTTATTATCTGGTAGGGGGTAGTGTAGGGGCTAGGGTTATACGGGTATGTTATATGACGAGTGCTGTTGGATGTTGTGTTGCGAGCTCAGTCCGAACCCTTCAGTCCGACGGTAGGTGGCAGCACCTACCTCGGGCTTGGGGTATGGACAGAGGTCGCTATAGGCTTCCGGTCTGCGTGTGCGCGCGCAGGCTGGCTGCCTATATATACCCAGCATCTGGCGGTACTCGTCTGTTACTCTGAGCCACGCTGGCAAGGAGACCCTGTGATCAATACGGCTGATTAGCCTACTGACCCGTTCCGAACACATAAATACACCCGTTCGCACACATAGATACTGCTTGTCTAGGTTCTCTGAATAAACCTGATTTGCAACCTGTAACACTTGATCCGAACTGTGTCGACTTTGTTCTTTAATTGATACTCTACCAATATCATAAAGAGACAAAGTATCGTTTATTACACATGGTTACCACACAGACATTACATGGTTACCATACAGACATTGCATGGTCACCACACAGACATTGCATGGTCACCACACATACATTGCATGGTTACCACACAGACATTACATGGTCACCACACAGACATTGCATGGTTACCACACAGACATTGCATGGTTACCACACAGACATTGCATGGTTACCACACAGACATTGCATGGTGACCACACAGACATTGCATGGTTACCACACAGACATTGCATGGTCACCACACATACATTGCATGGTTACCACACAGACATTGCATGGTTACCACACAGACATTACATGGTCACCACACAGACATTACATGGTTACCACACAGACATTGCATGGTCACCACACAGACATTGCATGGTTACCACACAGACAATCCATGGTTGCCACACAGACATTGCATGGTTACCACACAGACATTGCATGGTTACCACACAGACATTGCATGGTTACCACACAGACATTGCATGGTCACCACACATACATTGCATGGTTACCACACAGACATTACATGGTCACCACACAGACATTACATGGTCACCACACAGACATTGCATGGTGACCACACAGACATTGCATGGTGACCACACAGACATTGCATGGTTACCACACAGACATTGCATGGTCACCACACAGACATTGCATGGTTACCACACAGACAATCCATGGTTGCCACACAGACATTGCATGGTTACCACACAGACATTGCATGGTTACCACACAGACATTGCATGGCTACCACACAGACATTACATGGTTACCATACAGACATTACATGGTTACCACACATTGCCACACAGACATTACATGGTTACCATACAGACATTACATGGTTACCACACATTGCATTGTTACCACACAGACATTGCATGGTTACCATACAGACATTGCCTGGTTACCACACAGACATTGCATGGTTCCCCTACAGACATTGCATTGTTACCACACAGACATTGCATGGTTACCACACAGACATTGCATGGTTACCACACAGACATTGCATGGTTACCACACAGACATTGCATGGTTACCACACAGACATTGCATGGTTACCACACAAACATTGCATGGTTACCACACAGACATTGCATGGTAACCATAGAGACATTGTAGAGGTACCACACAGACAATGCATGATTACCACACAGACATTACATGGTTACCACACAGACATTGCATGGTCACCACACAGACATTGCATGGTCACCACACAGACATTGCATGGTCACCACACAGACATTACATGGTCACCACACAGACATTGCATGGTTACCACACAGACATTGCATGGTTACCACACAGACATTGCATGGTGACCACACAGACATTGCATGGTGACCACACAGACATTGCATGGTTACCACACAGACATTGTATGGTCACCACACAGACATTGCATGGTTACCACACAGACAATCCATGGTTGCCACACAGACATTGCATGGTTACCACACAGACATTGCATGGTTACCACACAGACATTACATGGTTACCACACAGACATTGCATGGTTACCACACAGACATTGCATGGTTACCACACAGACATTGCATGGTTCCCCTACAGACATTGCATTGTTACCACACAGACATTGCATGGTTACCACACAGACATTGCATGGTTACCACACAGACATTGCATGGTTATCACACAGACATTGCATGGTTACCACACAGACATTGCATGGTTACCACACAGACATTGCATGGTTACCATACAGACATTGCATGGTTACCACACAGACATTGCATGGTTACCACACAGACATTACATGGTTACCATACAGACATTGCATGGTTACCACACAGACATTGCATGGTTACCACACAGACATTGCATGGTTACCACACAGACATTACATGGTTACCATACAGACATTGCATGGTTACCACACAGACATTGCGTGGTTACCACACAGACATTGCATGGTCACCACACATACATTGCATGGTTACCATACAGACATTGCATGGTTACCCCCACAGACATTGCATGGTTACCACACAAACATTGCATGGTTACCACACAGACATTGCATGGTTACCACACAGACATTGCATGGTTACCGCACAGACATTGCGTGGTTACCACACAGACATTGCGTGGTTACCACACAGACATTGCATGGTTACCACACAGACATTGCGTGGTTACCACACAGACATTGCGTGGTTACCACACAGACATTGCGTGGTTACCACACAGACATTGCATGGTTACCACACAGACATTGTATGGTTACCTCTTCAGATGAAACAGCTTTCAGCATTTCACAGTCCTGAGGAGTAATTGTCTAAAGTCCACAAAGGAGCCTAACAATCAAATGGCAAGCTGATGGGAACAAGAACTTTGTAGTTTCCTGTAAGTCAATAATGGGATGCAGTAGAGCACAAACACATCTATCTACCCATGGACCTGCACATTTATTTTGATAGATCTTCAATAAAAGAAAAAATAAACTTTTCAACATTTGTTATGAATTTTCCCTACTGTCATACACTTTTATTCAGTAAGATCCTAAGCTGATTTTCTATAACTTGATGTTTACATATTTCTGTTATGATGTGATTTTACTAGCTATAAAGCAACTGTTCAATAGATTCCATCTTATAGGTCAATGATAAAGTATAAAATCTCTTTCCTGTGATCTATATGCATCGCTTGTGCTCTCAAAATGAATTCACTTAATGTAACATTGCCAAACATTATTTAAGAAATGATATTTTATGTATTAAATTTCATGAAAGTTTCCTTGCAGATTGAAAGCTAGATTGCCACGAGAGCTCAATTTGAAATTGTTTGTTTCTCCATCAAATCAGTGTCTGATTAGTTTTTGAAATAAAATTTGATGAATATTTCATCAGAGTCTCATCAATTTGATGTTTTACATAAAGTCAACAACAATATTGCAAATATACTGTCTTTTAGATGAGATTGGTTGCAGTGTGATTTTCATCAACCAAGTAACAGTATCCACCTTAAGGACAGCACAATGACATTTCTTTGGTGTGGTTCATGATGCGAATACTACTCAGTGGGGCGTAACTCACTAGCACTCTCACTCAACTTGTGGATGTGGATATTTGTCTCCCACCTAAGCGCAGCTTCTGTCCGTACAATATAACATGTACGGGACAGTGAGAATTCACGAGGAGGGAGGAACAGCCTGCGCTGTCTGACTGAATGAGGATCTCTGTATGAGACACGTTATCTGAAACAAACCTTTTTTTAAAATTTGGCCTAAGTTTATAGTAAGTGTACATTGTAGGTACACAGTGGAATGGTATAAGATATTTACAGTGTAGATCCAATGCCAAAGTCAATATTTACACTGTAATTTACAGTGTTTAATATTGACACTTTTTAACTTTAACAGAGTGTGAGCATTGACAACTGCAGGACTTATACATGGACACTCATGTCATTATACCGTTACTTATCAGCATTAGGGAGTGATCATTTTTTAACAACAGGGGGGGTGTTTTTCCGTGCGGAGCATGCAAAATCTTTTTCACCCCACCCCACGGTCAACGGGTCGAAATTCCCCCCCCCCCCATGGGTCGGAAATCGGCGCGCACGCCGGCCCTTTGGAGCATAGTAACGTGCAGGCTTTTTGGCCCAAAACAGGTTAAATATTTTTGACCCCCCCCAAGAGGGGTCCAAATTTTTTACACCGCCCCGGTCAAGTGGTCCAAATTTTTTGGCCCCCCCCCCCAAACTACCCCCCCCCCCTGTTGATAAAAAAATATCACTCCCTTAGGCCTGGGAATTTACAAGTAAGTCATATCTGCTCTGGGGCTTGCATCAATCGGTTATCTCTGACCAACAGGGTCGTGTGGGAATCACCGCGGTCCATCATGAGGCCGATAGTATAAATGGTGAATTCAGGTCATCAATCAAAGTAAGGGTAACATGAGTTGAAAACATACCCTGGTACAAACACAGATATTTCTAGTCATTAATGTACGATAAGATTTCTGGTGGTTCTTTGTGGGAAAGAATGGCACCTACATTTTACCATTATTCACAAATAAAGAAATTAGGATGCTTGAATCAACAGAAATTAAAGTGTCTGTCTCATGGTTTGTGTCGACCTCAAGGTGAATCTACCCTATAGGGTCACTCCAGGACAGGGGATAGATGGCATATCATACATATGGGATGGGCACCGATTGGTGATGGGGGTCTACATTAGTCATCTACATAGATCTGTGTAGTGCATACTTGAGGGATTGGTTCTGTGTGGGTTCTATTACATTACTACTATCGCTCTAAAAACACCAATGCAGTAAATTCAGGCAACTTCTCAGATGTCTTTTAGGACATATTTGTAGGTCGACTGATGAAACCCAAATATGGTGTTAAAATCATGTATTCTGATTAACACTTATTGACAAATTCTTTGTCTTGTTAATCTCCTGATACAATCTGAATGCAAAAGAAGTCTTTTTAAAAAGATAAATACAGTTACATGGAAATAAAATGTAAATGCACCTAAACCTAGCATGGGCACATTGTCTTCCGCTACATGAACACAACACGCCTACCCTTGCTGCATAAGCCCCAGTTGTTATGCGGTCAGGAGATATTCATCTCCGACAAAACAAAGTCTATCCTACCTTCTCTCTTTCGGCCAAGTCATTAGCCTCAGATCTCAGACATTTGCGTAGAAAATAAGCTCAATTATCATACCCAGTCAACCATAAGCATCAAATTAGCCTGCCTAGCATATTGATGAGATGAGAACTACCACAGAGGCACCTGAATAGCGGTCTAAGAAGTAGATGTGGCTCCATTGCAGGACTATAAGCAGTCTGTTGTCGGCAGTTTGCTATGAGATGGATATAAAGAAAATTAGCTTGATTATTTAATTCTTTAGCAGCTAGAGCAAAACAGAGGTCCCTCAGATCTTGATGCGGAGACTTTTGTGTCTGTAGATGTTCTAAAGCCCCATAGACTGTTTAGGCAACAAAAAATAGGGTTGTTTCAGGTAACATGGCAAGAAAATGTAGGGTCGGTAGGTCGAATTTCTTTTTTAAACTTTTTTTTTTAAACATGAAAGTACTCTGACTGAAACAGACCTGCTTGTATGGTAGGTTGTGTTATACCGGACGTCTTTGCTGGAGTGATTTGAAGTGGTTGCATATTCCTGCCGCCATTAGCGACATTGCTTTCTTTGTTGTGGCAAAATTAACTCATCGTCTGTTATCTCTGCTGATTACAAAATGTCGGTAGAATAAAAAAAACTAAAATTAATTTGAAGCTCTCTCTGAAGTCATTAAGATTTCATCAAAATGACTTTCGGGTTGCAGTTCTTTCCATTAGAGCTTGATGAAAGCGTACCTTGGCCAAACCTGTTGATCAGCAACTAATAATTGATCTTCATCTATATTCATCATCAAGATTTGGCAAAATAATTTAATATTTCATGGTTCACATTTATTTCAATCACTGAATTGATAAATACCTTACCAGCATATAGCAATCTAACAATTTGTTCATATGGTGTATCTAATATTCCATATCATGTTGAATTGACCCATTTTCCTTGTCTTCATTAGCAAAATAATGATGATATTAACATTGCATTTTACACCTTGTTTCCCACCGCTTCAATGTGTCCTTTACTATATGTCAGCAGCCCCCAGTTTTAAGACAAACCAATCAGGTGCACATAGGCCAACAGATAATGAGGCTGATGAGGTGTTTTTATTGAGTAAGCTACACCATGCTAATGGTTGTCTGTCTCTGATGCTGTTTTATTTCCCCCTGTCGGAGATCAATGACTTGGATCTATCACCGACCATGGGCAGGATGCAATTAAGACATGCAAAGTCTACATTAATCTGAGTGAGACTAATGCGGAGATGTTTTTGGAATCCATGTTTCTAACTCTTCTCGGGCAGGGAAATGCGTAGATGAAGGCTGACGATTGGAGAAGGCATCCTAGCTTTGGGAGTGGTCATTTTTTAACAACAGGGGGGGGGGGGGGGTTGGAGGATTTTCCTGAGAGCGGGTCGACTTTTTTTTTGGTCCCCCAACGGCAGGGATTTTTGGGTCCCCCCTCAGGCAAGTTGAAATTGAGCACCACCGACCCCTGTGAGCTATAGTAATGAGTGGGCTTTTAAGCTAAAAAGGGGTGCAATTTTCTTGGCCCCCCCCCTCAAGAGGGGTCCATAATGTTTTTGGTCCCCCCCCAAATCCACCAACCCCACCTGTTGTTAGAAAAATGAGCACTCCCTTATTGCAGAGAGGAGGATGGTGTTTACAGAGCTAGGACCACAGACCCCCAGCACACCTCTGCATTAGTCTCCTTCCACTTTAACCCTTTGAGGACGGAATAATGCCTTAATGCATCATGCTCTTGGTCGTCATGATGCATGAATGCAGCCCTTACGAGTAACTCGCCAGGACTGCATTTAAGCATCATGCCGACCCTACTAGGTTGAGGCACTCCTGAAGGGTCGGTGTGATACATCTATGCAGCACCGGCGAGTTACTCACTGCAGCACCGGCGAGTTACTCACCGGGGCTACATTGGTGCATGATTACGACAAATGTCATCTTTTAGCGACATGCTGTCCTTTAAGGGTTAATGTACACCCTTGGCATGTTCTAGTTGCAGCTTGGCAGCTGGCTGAGACAGGACTCTCTCCTTGATCTCCTAAAGTCAATCTAAAACCAGCATCAATGACAGAAAACCATTAGCCATGGCGGTTTCTCCAAAGGAAACACCAAATTTAGAAAGTAGATCCCCTTAAGTGCTGCTTCTACAGCAGCCCCGGTTTGCTGATTCAATGAGAAGTAATAATATGGCAGCCACATTTGAGCAGGAAACAGATTCCATTCAGGCACCCAGCAAATTTGTGTCAGCCATGAATGGATATGTGTTTTACTTAGGCCAGCTAGGCTTGCCTATATCTGGGTTATGGTCCTTTTTGTAGCCCAGATAAATACATTGTAAATATCAGTGGCGTAGGAAAAGGGGGGGCCGGGGGGGCCCGGGCCCCCCCAATCACTGAGGAGGGGGGGCCTGAATATGTTTGGGCCCCCCCACAATTTGTCAAGACATGTCATATGGTACACATAATTTCCAATTCTGACCTTTCCTACATAGGGAAATGTGAGTGCAGAGGGGCCTGGACCCCCAAAATAGAACTAAAGGGAGCTCAAATACTACTTTTCCGTACAATCTAATATAAGTGTGTATATGATACAGCATGCGTAAAACCCAATACATAAAGTTGGTTGGTGTGGGCCCCCCTGGGCCCCCCCAATGAAGATTTGCTTCCTACGCCTCTGAATATTCCGAAACATACTGACCCTATCAAAACAGGGTCGACCCTACATTTTTCAAAGCAATCTTGACGAAAATTTAGTATTTTTACCCCTTTTTGGTCAATTTTAGGGTCTTCGGAGAGGCTGGCTAGTACTTGCATGTTTAAAAAAAAATAATAAGAAAAAGAAAATCCGAACAACCAACCTTACATTTTCTTGCCATGTTACCTGAAACCTTTTTTTTGGGCCTAAACTGGGCTAGGGCTGGGCACTTTGAATCCGGGCTAACCCATCTGGGTTCCCACTGGGAGCCCTGGACAAAAAGGACCAAAACCCATGGTGGGCAAATCTGCTTGCCCAGGTGAAAACACATTATGGGCCCCATTAAGCAATGTTGACTGGGGACCTGCTGTGGCTGTGTCAGGGTGCCTTGGATACGCAAATACTGGATAGCTCTCCCAGGTGCACGGACACACGTTAACAGCACAATCTTAATCTTACATCTTAAAATGTCTTAATCTAAGGCAACCCCCCCCCCCCCCCAAAAAAAAACAACAAAAAAAACACCCACAAAAAAAACGGGGGTTGGGGGGCAGAGCCTCCCAATACATACTAGTCAACCTACAATGGACTGTGTAGTTTAAGATAGGATGCAGATAGGTTAAGATAAGATCAAGACTACTTTTAAGATAATTAAGACAATCTTAGGGCTGTGTTAAGATTGCGCTGTTAATGTTTGTCCACGCACCTAGGAGAGCTATCCCGGGCTTGCCCCGGATACTGACCGATTACACTGTCAGCATAATCACACATATATGACACATAGCTCAATCTATGTATGTAAGGCTAAGGTCCGTATCCTCTGCTGTCATATCACCAAGGCTGTGATGCACCCTGCTCTAGTTGTGGTCAGCAGGCTTAGAATTGGTTCTCCTAATTGGGGGTATAAGGTTACCAAATAGCTCCAGTATAGGACTGATATTGATATTGTTGTGCACAGAGGGAAATTTATTTTATCATTTTATTGTCAATTATTATATGTACAGAGCACAGGTATCATATCTCATAAGAGAAATGCATCATCATCACCTTTTTTGATTATACTTCACACCTCCCCTGTCTTCTCCATCCCCCAATCTCAATCCTCATATTGTTGTATTTTTACTCCAGAGGGCCCACACTGATCAAAAAGATTCTACGCTGGCAAAACCTGATGTGCCAGTGTCATTTCAGCAACACAGATATTGTCAGATAGGTACATAGAGAGGGCTCAAAAAGCGGAGCTGTGTAAGATGAAATTCTGTGTATAGGTATATTCTATTCTGTTGTATATATCCATTATAACATTAAAAAAATATATAGAGACAGACAAGAAAGGAGTTCATGCAGTACGTTAAGTACTTTTAAGGACAACACAGTGGCTTGGTTGTACAGCCTTTTTGAGCCTTGTTGAGCTCTAGTATGTACCCAGTTGTTAATGAATCTCCAGTTACCACTGGGTCTCACAATGATGGGATTATCACATTACACATGATCAAAACCTCTACTCATAATATGAAGCAAAATTCTATAGAAGTAAGAAGAAATTTAATATTTCCATTGTGACTATTTGAGGTTTTGATTAAAGCTGGGCCGTCAGGGAATAAGTTCAGCATGGACTAAAATAACAGTTCCAGCAGAGGGCAGCAGTGTTTGGACAGGGGACTATGAGCATTGTCCAGCTACAACATATTCACCCTATCTTGTGCCTGTTAGAGCTGAGCTCCCAGCCCTTAAGAGCCCTCTTGTGAATTCAAACAGAACTATATCCAAAAGTGCTTTTGGCCTCACTTCAACCATGACGGTCAAGCTTTAAGTTCTACACCGATTAAAAAACTATTTTAGGTTTTAATCAGATTGACAGCTTCATAAAACTGTGTGTAGCTTTCCCTTTGTCATATTGTGTTACAATTAATGTTACATCAGATTAATCATTGTGAAGTAAATTCTGCTGAGGCTGGCAATTTACAGACAAAAGAGCAGGATACAATAACCTATCCCTTCTTCTTGGTTTTCCAGATGTTTTTAATATAAATTCACTGCAGTGTTTATTGCCGTGATTTTCAATATACAATGTTTTGGTTCGCCGTTCATGTATGATATATTAGGATTTAGTATAAAGATATGTGGATGTATTTTAGAGTAATTCGAGATCGGTCACAGCCTCCACGAGGCTTAGAATATATGAAATGTATTTAAATATTATAGGACACAACCTCCACGAGGCTTTTTATGAAATTACTAGCTATATAACAACAGCTTATCCGTAGACGGGTTGGGGCTGGAGTCTGTTATGTAGCTTGCGGCGAACATTTAGCTGTCCTTCTGACAGACTGTTAACTACTTATCCTACATGAATGTACAAGATGGTGGTTTTTCAGATTTTGGTTTGATTTCTTAGTAACCAAGATAAGTAATATCATACATCTTTGGAAATACAATACAGCAATACAGAGATTGCATCGGACAGAATTATTTTCTCTACTTCTTGGTCAATATGGGTATTACATAGGTCATTATACATGTATAACCGCCTTTCGTCTTTTTATTTTCACCACCTACATTTGGATATCCAAGTTTTCTGTGCATATATGAGTAAGATTCCTAGAGAGCGACTTTTATATTCTTTCTTTCTTTTGTTTGCCCTCCGGACTTTTGAAATTGTCCATAAAAAAGTGTGGCCCAACCCATGAACTAAAGATGACATTCTGGTGGAAGTGAAATGGGACCTACGCTGAAGCAAAACTCCCTTATTGATTTCAAACTTAGTTTTCCCTCATTTTGAAAGTTTTTATGTGTTATTCCCGACCTTGATGTTGGGACATGGCTTCAGCTACAAAGCAAACAGAGGGACATCACACACCTCACTGGCAGAGACACTGTCATAGAGGCTCCAACTTGGCTACTTGTATTACACCTTGTTAACCAGTAACATCTTCAGGACAGGCTCTAGCACTCTGATCTCATGCCAAAAAAAGGAAACAGTTTGTTTCAGGTTACATGGGCAGAAAATGTAGGGTCGGTAGGTCAGATTTAAAAAAAATAAATTTAATATATATTTTTTTAACATGAAAGTACTAGCCAGCCTCTCCGACCAAATTGACCAAAAAAGGGTAAAAATGCGGAAATTTCTTAAAATTGCAAAGAAGAATGTAGGGTCGGCCCTGTTTTGATGGGGGCGGTCGGATGACCTGAAACAAACTTTTTTTTTGCCTGATCAGGGAGCCTCATTAGCAGCAAGACCTCACTGTAAGAAGTTACTGTATTTAAACAGCACAATGTGCTGTACATTTACAGCACTTATTGCTGTAGTTGGTATTACAGCACTATTTGCTGTATAATTACAGCATTGTGTACTGTAAATTGGGTCTCCGGCACTGTTGCTGTACATTTACAGTACATTGTGCTGTAGATTTCCGCCACTAGGTGGCAGCAGTAGACCATTTTTGTATTAATCATTCCACCCAACCCTTTCCCGAGTCAAATAAAACCTCACAAACTCTCAAGACATCGTAGAATAAGATGAGAGAGACTGAATGCAGTTATCATAGAGTGTATTGATATTTGCGTAATTGTGTTGAATAATACAAAAAAACAGCAAAAGTATAGAATAGACACCACATTGGTGGGAAAAGTTAAATGCTTAAGTGCCCGGCCTGGGGAAAAGCTGGTATCACATATGGTTCAGCTGTATTGAAGCAGGATTAAAACATTACATTGTGTAGCGTGTATTATCCTAGCTGAGATTGAACTATTATGCTGGAAAGTAATCTCCATGCATGCATATTAATTGATATAAATTGATGAGAACAACAATATGAAACCTACAGAAGAATTTGCGGTAACTTTACAGCACCCAGTTGCTGTACATGTACAGCAAAATCTACTGGAACAAAAGTTGCCAGCAACTTTTGCTGTAGATGTACAGTAGAAGTTGCTGTAAATTTACAGGAGAAGTTGCTGTAAATTTACAGTAGAAGTTGCTGTAAATTTACAGCAAGTCAGTTGCTGTACACCTACAGCAAAATCTACTGGAACAAAAGTTGCCAGCAACTTTTGCTGTAGGTGTACAGTACTTACTTCTTACAGTGCTGATTACATCAGGGATCCAGAATGCCGCTATTTTAAGTTGCTGTTCATTCAGTCAATACCTTTTTAACTTTCCATCATATACATAATACATATATGTGTGTGAATGAATGACAGCTAAATAAATAATGTCAAACATTGAAAGTCTTTGCAAAAACATGCAGGACAGTGGCAATGTCCTCCTAAAATGCCACCGGTCCAGCAGATTCACAAGTTGAGTGGCTTTCTAGCAACAGGGTCACCCACACCTGTCCTCGTCTGCCGGTCCCCTTGGACGGCATCCACATAAAGCTGAAATATGTGTGTCAATATACTGTGTAAAACTATATATCTATCCTGATTTGGCCATAAATGATTACAAATAAAATGTATTTTTGATAGACAAAACTCTTTTATACTTAAAATGCAGAAATCGTCAGATATGTGGCTATCCAGTCCTCCAAAATTGTAACCGGTCCTGCAGAATTGAAAATTTGCAGGATCGAATGTCCTGTGGGATGAAAAAGTTTTTGCAAAGACTGGAAAGATCACCTGGTGAGCCATTCAGAAATTGAACAACTTCCTTAATAATTTCAGCTGAATCAAACAAAGACAATTACATTCTGCTCCACACAGATCCAGGTGGAAAAAAACATGCCCTTGGTTTTTCAGAAACAATTTGGTGAATTTTTCAAATGCTTATTTTTCCTCCTTGGTAAACAGTTTTGTTATTTCCACTTAATTTTCCACTCAGCTTAATTTGGCATGTGACCAGCAGAAGCCCTGGGAAGGCAGTGACCATGATGCAAAGGTGTGTCATGCCAACTAAAACAGTGGATAAGTGAATAATCTAATTGCCGTATTTGTGTAGGTCACTTTCATTAAATCTTATCACAAATTGCAACTACCTAATGCAACAGGTATAAACATTGCTTAAGAGTCTAAATATTAATTGATCAATACTTGGTTTAAGAGTCTGAACTCACTACCAACGGTTACGGGAGGCCGTATGATTCCTGTGCAGGCCCTTTTATAGCCCCCTGTATTTCAAAATGGCCACTGCATTCGATCCTAGCCGCCTCATTGGTTGGGGACCTGGTGAGGTCACCAAAATAATGGGCTGGTCCATTTGAGGGCTGGAGAGTAGTCTGGCTCTGTTAGATTATCCCTTATTTATTGTGGCTTTAAGAGTTAGAAATACACTCAGTATAGACTAAACATATTTTATAAACATATAGTGTGGAGTTCAAGCTCTTGGACGCTTGGTTTCGAACATAGGTTCACATCAGGTGATTTTAGTGTGTACAGCTTGTGACCTGAGTCACCCCAGGTGTAATGGTTGATCCCGAGAGGCCCTGCCATTGTTTAAGAGTCTAAATATGAACTGATCAATACTTGTGTGACTCAAATAGAATATGGCAAGAGGAATGTTTAGGTATATAAAAAGTGACATTCATACAAGTTCCCTTTAACTCTTTCTTCCTGCTATCAACTTTTTGATATCATCAGATTAGGAATCCAACTGAACACCAAATTGATAAAAAGACAACCTGTAGACATGTGTCACAATTGTCACCATTTCTGCCATCAAGAAGGTGATAACCAAAAGTGTTTAATGAGGAACGAGAGGTAAATGGCTGTGATGAAAAGTGATACACCAATTTACACATCAAAGCTATTATCTTTTTTTAAATATTATTGACAGCATGGAGCTGTGGATTGTAGTCTCTACCAGACTGTAGGTGCAGTGGTAAGGATACCTGGCAGACTCCCATATCCAAATTACTTTTTCTAATTCCCGGCCGCCAGTTTGCTCTGCCAAGGCTGTCCCATAAAACCTTTTAACAATCGTATTAACTCCATATACGGACCCCCACCACAGTCACCACAGTGTATGTAGAGACAGATATGTGGCATCCTGCTTTGCTGGATGTCTTGATACTTTGTATTATTATAAGTGACAACAACTCTGAATCTTGATCTCAGGATGTATTGACCGACCTCCGGTGTATTGCATAACACGCACGATGCACAGACAATTCCCAGACGCTTAGTACGCCTGTGTATCGCTAGATGGCGCTAGTGGCGTTTCCCGCGCTGGGCTGCAGCAGGGCTGCGTCATACGACATCTCCCTTTTTTAAGGAGTATTATGTTAAGACATACTTAGAAGTGTTCTTGAAGTGTTCATGACATAATAGTTACTATGAAGTTACTCTCAAGTACAGATATATATGTATATGTATGTCTCTGGAAATAAGTCAGTTACATGTTACTCAATGTTCAATGTAATAGTCAATGTTCAAATGCACTAGTCAATGTTCAAACGTAATAGACAATGTTCTTTTGTCACTTTAGAATATTTCTGACTTATTAATGTATCTGAAAGGGAATAGTTATTAAACTTCTTCAATCAGTCTCTTGGTCGCGACTCTAGGTCTCGACGGCTTCCTTGGTCCCGGATCGGGCACACAGGGTGTGGCACCTCGATCAGGAGTCGGTGGAGTCGGTGGAGGGACCACTGGAGGTATATCAGTGATCTCCACTGGAGGCACATGATCACTAGGCGGTGTGACCACTTTGGTTAGTATGGTGGTCGGATCAATGTTGTCATTTTGTCCGGGCCCGAGATTTCTCGTCATTCTGCGGTTACGTCGCACTAGTCCATTCGGTGTTGAGATTATATAGGATCTCGGTCCGGGGGCTTTTCCTATGACCTTCCCTTCCACTCGTAGGTCGGGTAGCCATGCTCGGTCTCCTGGTGACAGTTCGTCTGCTTCTGTGACTCGGTGGCGTTGGTTGTAGTTCACTGCCATCTGCTTCCGGTATTCCTTCTCCTTCCTTCGAACCAGCGCTGCATCTGGAATGCGCGGTTTAAGTTCATCCGGGTGACACGGCACCAGTGATTTTAGTCTGCGACCAATGTTCAGCTGAGCCGGGGAGAATCCTGACAGTAGAGGGGTGTTGCGATAAGAAATAAGGGCAAGGTATTCATCGTCAGCCTTATTAAGGATCGCTTTGATGGTTTGCACCGCTCTCTCTACTTCTCCGTTACATTGTGCGTATCTTGGAGATGACGTGATGTGTTCAAATCCGTATTCTGCTGCAAAGTTTTTGAATTCCGCTGATGCGAATTGAGGACCGTTGTCGCTGAACAGTATGTCGGGTATACCTTGATGGAAGAATGCTCTTTTCATCTTCTTTACTGTCTCAGTGGTATCAACGTTCTTGCCAACTTGGCACACTTCCACGTCTCTAGAATGGTAGTCTATGATGAGGAGGTACATGGACCCCTGATGGTGGAAAAAGTCTGCCGCTACTCCAGACCACGGTCGTTCTGGGAACTCAGTTCCTTTCATCGGTTCGACACGTTCACGTCTGTACTTTTCACAAATGTTACAATTTTTCACTGTCTTTTCGATGTCTTTTGACATTCCTGGCCACCACACTGATGCGTTGGCATTCTCGGGGGTCTTAGTGATGCCCTGATGCCCATCATGGAGATGGCGTAAGATGTCAATCCTCAGACTTGCTGGGATCACAAGCTGTTTTCCTCGAAGGAGTAGGCCATCATGAACTGTAAGGTTGCCCTGTTCGTTCCAGAACTTAACCAAAGGTCCATAGACGTCACGTCTGTTCTCCGGCCACCCATGTTCAATATGGTATATCACTACCTTCAGGACATCGTCTTTCTTTAGCTCTGACCGTATCTCGTTGAGTCGCTGGTCAGATGATGGTAGACAGACGAGTACTGCTTGTACGTATGCGTCAGATTCCTTAGGTAGTTCTTCTTGCTTATGAAGTTCTTCGCTCTCCAGCATATGCTCACCAAGAGGCGCTCTTGACAAGGTATCTGCAGTCATTAGACTTTTACCTGGCACGTGACTGACTGTGAAGTCGAACCGCATTAATCTCAGTCGGAATCTTTGGATCCTCACTGGCAGTTCGTCGATCAGTTTGGTTGAGAATAGTGGCACAAGCGGTTTATGGTCAGTCTCCACATGGACTCGCATACCGATAACTAAGTTACTCCAGTGTTCGAGTGCCCATGTGGTCGCTAATGCTTCCTTCTCAATTTGCGCGTATCGGCATTCAGTCTTTGTCATTGACCTGCTGGCATATGCAACAGCTTTCAGTCTTCCATCTTTTTGACGTTGTCTCAGAACTGCCCCAAGACCATAGCTACTTGCGTCTGCTGACACGATCGTTTCACGTTCGGGGTCATACAAAGCGAGGGCTTCGTCTGAAGCTAGTTCCTGTTTCAGTTTCTCAAACGCTTTCTTTTGTGGAACATCCCAAGTCCATGCAGAATCTTTCTTGAGGAGGTCTCTGACTGGTTTGGTGATTTCGGCAAGGTTCGGCAGGAATTTCATCTGTTGATTCACCATGCCGAGGAATCGTCGGACATCTGGGACGTCTTTGGGGTCTGGCATCTCTATGGTGGCTTTGACCTTCGCTGGATCCTTCCTGATGCCATCGGCATCTATCACCTGACCAAGGTAGCGAAGCTTGGTTGTGGAGAACTCACACTTGTCTTGGTTTAGAGTGATGCCGCTCTCTTGGGGGCGGTTGAGCACTTTTGCCAAGCGTTCATCGTGCTCTTGTTTGTCCTTTCCAATCACAAGAATGTCATCCATGTGACACAACACTCCTTGTAGTCCAGTCAGTTCTTTGTCCATTCTCTTTTGGAAGTGTTCAGGAGCAGATGATATACCGTAGGGAAGTCTCCTGAACATGTACCTTCCGAACGGTGTGATGAATGTCGTCAGCTTTGCACTCTCTTGAGTCAACATTACCTGGTGGAAGCCAGAATTTGCATCTAGCTTGGAGAATACAGCTCCGCTTGAAATACACGCCAGGGTCTCCTCTACCTTTTTCATCTGGTAGAGTTCACGTCGGACGCCCTGGTTGAGTCTTGTCAAGTCCACACACAGCCGTAGGTTCCCGTTTGGTTTATGTACAACCACCATGGGTGCACACCAATCCGTTGGTTCGTCTACGGGCTCGATAACTCCTGACTTTACTAATGCTGTGATTTCCTGCTCTACCTTTTTCATCAGAGGCTTTGGCACACTGCGTGGAGTATAGAGGCAGAATGGTTTAGCATCGTCTTTGAGTCTTATAGCATATTCACCTTTCAGTTTACCGAGTCCTGTAAAGAGCTTCGGGTAAGCTTTGACCACTTCGTCCTTCGTGTCCAACTTGGGGATTTCACTGTTCACGGCTTTAACCCTATATGCGCCAGGGATGTTAGGTATCAGTCCTAGTTTCTCGATTGCAGGTTGTCCGAGGAAAAGCGATTTCACGCCTCGCACTACGTAGACGTCTTCGTGGACGGTAGTGTCTCCGCGACTCAACTGCATACGAGCACATCCTAGCGTCTGTAACGGATGCTCGCCTGTAGCATACAGCGTCTTTCTTATTGGTTGGATCTCTCCATAGGACTTCTTGTAGTATGTATCGGGCATCACCGATATCTCGGCTCCAGAGTCTATGTACCACGATAGAGTATCGGAGCCAGTTCCGAGTTTTATGTACCAGCCTTTGCTTGAACTCGATTTGTCGTCTGGGACGGATTTTGATGAAGCCGCATTTACTTCGCTCGTTACGCTTCCGATAAATACGTGCGACACTCCGTCATCGGGTATATCGTCTCCCGACTCTTCCTCTGCGACTTGAGAAATCCGCGCTCTTGAAGTACGGCAAACTTGGGAAAAATGTCCTTTTATTTTACACTTCTCACAGGAGTGATTCACTGCGGGACAATTTTTCTTCCCTTTGAGGTGTTCGGTACCACAGTATCCGCACTTGATTTTGTCACCAGTATTTCTCTTTTTCTCGGTTCTGCTCGGGTCCGGCTTCTTCTTGGCCTTGCTGTGGACTACGTCGATATTGGCACTCTTTGACTCTTGGAGCTCATAGCGCGTAGTCTCCTTTTGGTAGAGTATCTCTACTGTTCTCTCCAGCGTAAGCCCTGCACCGGCATCATAGAGCTTCGACTTTGCCGACTGGTCAGTACATGAAAATGTCAGTTTATCGCGCACAGCCTGGTCCATGTAGGTCTGTGGGAATTTGCATTCACCTGCACTCTTCTTGACTGTTAGCACCCATGACTCCAGAGTTTGAGATGGTCCCCTTTTGAGGGTGAACCAAAACTTTTCCCTTAGTAGCAGTTGGGGGTCCCTTTTTCCAAAATATTCTGTGTACTTCTGTAGCACAGTATCATAGTTATTTGGGTCCTCAGCTGGTATGGGAGCTTGTCCCTGGACTGGATTTGGATGTTGTGGGAGGAATACAAAACTGTCATAAATGTCTATCCCATCATCCCCAATATGATTCAGTAGGAGTCCCACCTTTTTTTCATTTGGCTCTGTGCTGGTCCCTGTGGCCTTGAGATATATCTCAAACCTTCTCTTCCACAGAGACCATAAATGTGATGGGTTGCCCCTCTCAATTCTGAGTGTGTCTGGTGGTTTTACACTGTTGGCAGCCATTTCAAAATTGTCACTGCTTTTAATGTAGGCCTACTGACAGTCAATATTATACACACAATTAACAGCTTGGGGTCTTGGTAAATGCTTCTGGAGTTTTTTTTTTAGAAAGGTTCTCTACTCACAGATTCTTGAGTTCCTCACTTTTCAACACCAACTTGAGTGTCTCACTTCAATTTGGCACTTTTCTTGTTGT
Organism: Harmothoe impar; assembly: GCA_947462335.1. Lineage (NCBI taxonomy): Eukaryota > Metazoa > Annelida > Polychaeta > Phyllodocida > Polynoidae > Harmothoe > Harmothoe impar. The sequence goes on from CANHQG010000117.1 coordinate 87,102, forward strand.
GGGCATGGAAGATGACCTATTCTGACACCATGTGGCATCCTGCTTTGCTGGATGTCTTGATACTTTGTATTATTATAAGTGACAACAACTCTGAATCTTGATCTCAGGATGTATTGACCGACCTCCGGTGTATTGCATAACACACACGATGCACAGACAATTCCCAGACGCTTAGTACGCCTGTGTATCGCTAGATGGCGCTAGTGGCGTTTCCCGCGCTGGGCTGCAGCAGGGCTGCGTCATACGACAAGATATATACAGCCACTTAACCTCTACATAATACTCAATTCAACAGCTTATGCTGACTCTATTGAGGAACCACATCGACTGGGAACCCTGCTACATTTTCTTTTAAAAGTAATATTTATTCAGGAGGGTAACAGGTTAGGCTCCTTATTAAAAATTGGGCGGTGCCTATATTCTCCTGGCTCCTGAGGATGCAGTGGTGCAGGTAATGTCTCCAAGGTTATGGTAGTGTAATCTTAATTTTTAGGTAAAGTCTATACTACAGAAAAACAATTGCTACTGTGAGAAGAAGATAGGATTAAATAACTGGGATCAATATAAGATGCAGCTTTATGAAAGCATCTGAATGTGTTTGCCTGAGCATGAACACGTCAGAGAAAAACCTCCCGGTGTCTCTACTTAGTCAACGCAACTACTCTGTGTTATCCCGATAGGAAGAACACATCACAAAGCCTTTCTTCATAACCATAATGTGAATCGATTCAAATGGATACAATTTGCTAACTCCCGTATCCTTTTAACTTGAGCCTCAGTCTCACGACTTTGTAACAATTGGATCTTCTTTGACCGAGTGACGTCTTTGACATTGGTGCATCATGCCGACCCTTCGGGAGTGTCTGGATGCCGTAGTGTTGGCATGATGCTTGAATGCAGCACTGGTGAGTTACTCACCAGGGCTGCATTCATGCATCATGACGACCAAGGGCATGATGCATCAATGCATTATGCCGTCCTTAAAGGGTTAAATACACGCACAGGTTCTCGGCATCTCAGAATCTCCCCAATTGAAAAGGTAGCTCTGTTTTGCTCTGTACAGCATACAAGTAATTGTATGAAATGAAAGGTTACGAGAAGGAAATAGCATGTTGTTCTTTCTTATGGTCAACTATCCTTTAAATCGTGAGAATATCCCCTGAAACTTTTTATAAAAATGACATTTCCCTCATATGGCCATGTTCAAAAATCCAGCAATGAGATCAATCCTCTCTTATGCAATGAGAATTCCTTTAGCTCAATATCTCTAAGACATCTGAGAGAAAAGAGAACTATGATGGCACATCTTACCTCAGGAAATTGTATTGGGTCCGATAGCCGAGCCCCCCAGCTTTGGACCAAAGGAAATTGATCAGATGTTTACTAGCATGTTAGGGCATTGCTCCTCCTACAGATGTGATTGTGGTATAGGTAGACACCAATCAAATGTGCATCTGTCATCCTACGGCGTGTTCTTAGGTTGACAGGCAAAGACCACATACAGGCAGACCAAAAGCCCTATATTAGTTCACATTTATCATGCCATTTGTGGACCTGGTATTATTGTATTTGCTGTTGGGTTGGTGAATGGGTACCTGTAGATATCAACATATGGTAAAAATTGCAAGGAAGGGAAATTTCATAGGGATAGATTTAACTCTCGACAAATGTTTTCACACATTGGCATGCTGAAACATGTAACGCTATATTGCTACTTACCAGAAAATGTATGTGCAGTGCTTGAAATCTTTTGAGATGTTCGCTTGTAAATTCCTAAACAGACCACAATGGACTATGTGTACAATGCCATCAATGACAATGACAATGTTCAAATTTTCGTGGCTGAGTGAAAATTAGCAAAACACTATCAGAGTATAACACTTCCATCTTGAATCATAGTCCAAAATTGGGGAAAAATGTGTATCCTGGCCCTAATGCTAAGTGCATGTAGATAGGCTCCAGCAATAATGCACCACATGTGTAATGATAAGTGCATGTAGATATTTGTTATCAAAGTGATAGATTCACTGTTTGGCCAACAGGTGGAGCGTTTGAGAACTTATCGATTTCCCTGATCAACTGAAGTATCACAGCTGATAATTACCGTAAAACCTCGCCTTTAAGACGGCCTAATTTTGTGATTTATTTTTCCCAACTAGGGGGTCGTCTTAAAGGTGGGGTTTTCTTATATAGGATTAAAGAGGAAACCATTGTAAAGTTTTTTCACATACAGGGGGGTCATTCTTAAAGGTGAGGTCGTCTTAAAGGAGGGGTTTTACGGTAATGCCTTTAGATAACGGCAATAGATGCGGCCTTAGACCTGGTGATAGTGTGTTTGCCTGTACCAGGAACACTACATGATAATCTGTTATATTCAATTAATTATGATCAGCTGCTAGCTGTGTCTCATGAGATCAGGCCAATTGAAACGTCTTTGACCGGGTGGCAGCTTTGACCAGGTGCCAGCTTTGACCGGCTACCATAAAAAAAATATTTAAGAAAAATAATTTTTTTCTTTGATATGTAAGGGATAAAATAAAGAAAATGGCGGTGGTTGTATCTTCATATAATGCCTTTGCCTGCCCTAAATAAACCGTTTTATGTCAATTGAAACGTCTTTGACCAGGTGACGTCTTTGACCGGGTGCCAGCTTTGACACCTGTTAACCTGACATTTAGGCTGTTCAATGAAGAGAAATGTGGAGAAATAAAGTCACTTAAGTACTAAAATGGCCGTTCTACAGCCCCCCCCCCCCTGGAGAAACTGATGCTTATTCTCTATGGGATGTTTCTCCACAATGACATCACCAAAATACTAGTAGCCATGAAATCAATCTTTAAATGTATATTTTGATGAAATTAATCATGAATTACATGAAATGAATACAGAGATCCGCTCTTATTAGTCTGAATTCCTGGTTTCTCCTTTTGTAGTACCTTGGATCATATCACACTCAGCTCCACCTCATGTGATATGATCCAATACACGACTCCTGTAGAAACCTCTCATTCAGACAGATCATGGTGGACCTCTGTCTATACATATTATCAATGCCCACCCTTTAACCACAATCTAGGGGCAGCTGGTGCAACCATCATACAGGCATGCCGTGTTGAGGACGTTATGCTTAACTTGGCAAGAAACCTTGTCAAATGATTATTTATAGTATTTATCTCCTCTACTTTTTTTTGCAACAAGCCACTTGTAATTGTAATTTGTAATCCAAAATGTTTTATGAACGTAAATAAACTCATCTTTGATGTCTCATTTTATTTCAACACGCTCATCTCATCTCATTAGACTGATAAACAGTCAGTTATATAATTGTATAATCTATGCTTAATGTACAAGTAAACTGACTATTCAATTCAATTCAATTCAATTTTTAAAATTTAAACTGCAACCGACAGTAATAAATTCCTGTATTTTGCCGATTACAGCATTGATATAAATTGATATTCATTTCTCGACATCTTGCTTGTTACAATATTCAAATGCACCTAGGAGTTGATGCAGTTTTAACTCAAAATATAGTCATTGCAGCATTTTTACAATAAAGTAGTGTGTTACGTCATGTCTATCATACTATTTGATATTGGTTAGAAGCAGGAGTCATACGCTTGGTTCATGTATTGATTACTAGGGGGCACCACCTACCCTCTCCTCACCTGTGCCCAGGTATAACTAGGTCACAGCTGATCTCCCCTCTCAGGCAGACAGACAGGGCGGCCAGGCAGCTGGCAGCATTTTTTTTTTCTTTTCTGTAACTGTTATTTTTATTAAATGTTAATAAATAGGCCGGTGTGTGTATGTTTCACACGGGCCCAAGACGCTATCATCGTTCATCGTCTTGTTCCCCTCCTCCTATCAATACAGTCACGTCGCGGTAATCCGGCCAGTGGCGTGCAAAGTCCAGACCGCCCGAGAGCCGAAACGCCCGGGTGCCTGAAACAGGGTGGATGTGTGAGATGGAGGTTGGAAGGGGGGGGGGGGGGGACTAAAATATACATACAAATGTGTAATATAGGATGTAATCAACCTAACTAGCCCTCGTCGCCCTGATCATTCATTCATACTTTACTCTCTATATGAATAATTGCCTGATCAAACTGGTGGAACTATTTCGGGTTGAGTTATTGCCTTATTTAAGTTATTGTCTCACGAGTAGGCTATGCCAGTAGCCTGATTAGGACAATGCTTAGAGCTTGTTGCTAATCCCAATGCATCAGGTGTTGTTTTCAGACTGTGACAGAGGGGTCCGTAGGTGCTAAATGCTAATTGCTTTGTTAGAGGGATCGCTTTGTATGAATCAAAAGCCCACGTTACTGTGTGGTTACAACACTAATTACATTCTAAACATTTGGAATTAATATTTGCACATCAAAGCCTTGGTAAATCAAACATCTATAATTATTAAGACAAACTGTCACTTGTTATTCCCATGATAAGTTTGGATTCAAGGGTGGGGGACGTGCGTGTTGTTTGAGGGGTGATCGCCTGTAGGTATTAAAGTAGTGTATGATTGAAGTGGCAAGTGTCAACACAATCTTACCCCCCCCCCCCCTCCCGGTAAAATGGGGCATGTTACAATGGTAAAGACACACTCTGTACACTGGATGCACCGACCGGTGACCGGATCATGAAATAAACGGACTACTGTATATCATTATAGTGCAATTAGTTCCGTGCAGAAGGAACCCTGCCCGGATGGTGTGGTACCCGGACTATCGTCGCCCGGACTAGGGTGACGTGACTGTAGTAGAATTATGAACCGTCAGGGGTTAGAAATAGGGGGGGGGGGTACCAGGTTTGCTCAGGCCAGGAGCAGTCAACTATCATACATGCATGTTACTGACTAAGTATACCTTTGTCATCTTTAGTAACTGTTTTTAAACACAAGTAGAGAGGATGAGTTTCTCTGTGCCACTGTTAGGGAGTTCCATTTGTGGGCTAATCTATATGATACACCCTGCTGAGCTGTGGCAGATTTATACTACTAGTAAAAACTTTGTCATACCTGGACAACATGTATTATAACAAGATCATAATGGAAAGACAGAGGTCCTAGCTGGAGTAGGGCAATGCGCCCGTGCATTTACATTTATTTATTTGATGTAACTGTATGCATTAAACCTAATAAACCAGTCATGTCCCAGGAAGTCGGTCTCCAGTATCACGGTGGTCACACTTATCGGTGGCCATCTATTGGGGACCGTTTTTAATGCATTGTTTTATCTCCAATTAGTCGGTTGACCCAGCTTCAGGTCACCGGTGGGTCCCCTTTGGTAACAACTGAGTGTTTATCATTGTAAACTGCTCCACCAACCCGGCCATTTCCTAGGGCCCACCAGGCCCACCCCTACCCATATAAACATGTGATATACACATGTATCCCACCTGCCAGTGGGGGCTGAGTTTGCGCTGGTAATCCCACTTAACACTTGCCCCTCAGAAGATAGGTAATTCAAAAACTGAAAGGTGTTATTTTAGCAGTGAAAGACTTCAAGTTTTTCTGTCTGATTTTCTCAGCCTTTGTTCTTTGGATATTGTTTGTATCATATAGATTCTAACAAGAACATGAAACACTGTCAGGAAGGAGGCTGGTGAGAGCTGGGAGAGGGGGGGGGCTGTGACTGACGTTGTGAGTGTGGAGTGATTAGCTCTGTGGGTTCCCTGTTTGGTCAAGGTTCAGTGACACCTGGAACGGCTGTTTTAACTCAAGGGACTTAATATAGGAGAGGTGGGGGTGAAGGGTACATGAATTATTATGGGAATACGCATTAAAACACATCGTTAAACATGTATTTGAATTGTCAGGACATAAATCAAATTGTGAAAAAATTACTCTGAAAAGAAATTTCTCTTTCATTCTTTATGTCAAATAAGTACATGTACATGAGGATTACACCATTATCTCAGCATTGATATATGAAACTGTTTCTCCCGGTTACCCCCTCCCCCCCTCTCCCCTACACCCATCCCATGACCAGCTGCATCTGCACTGACCCAACATCCCGGTTGCTTCATGTATCAGCCATGTTATGTCAGGAACGGAGATGGCCGGGAAACTGGGACATGACTGTAAAACATTAACTGCACAATCGGAGGGCGCTCAACCCGATTTACAGTTCAACCTCAAACTGAATTATAATCTGGTTCACTGACCTGAAGGTCATTAGAGAAAAATAACTACTTTTCGATCTGGGACCAAATTAAATTGAGATTTTTAAGCCGTAAGCCAGTGCACCCTGGGAAAAGCTGAACAGATGAAGGGCTGCTTCATTTTTTAATGGAATATTTCTTTATTCCGTCATAATGCAAGAATGCAATCTTGGTGGGTGAATCATTGAGATTTTCTTGGTTCCCCACTGTGAGAGGGGTCTAAATGTTTTTGCTCAACCACCATCAGGATTCAAATTGCTGGCTTTTTCGCTAAATAAAAAGGGTAGATTTTTTGCCCCCCTCCCACTCAAGAAGAGAGGTCTAAAACTTTTGCCCCGCCTTCAAGGCATCCGAATTATTTTTGTCTCTGTTATATATATACATATATATATACATATAGGATATGTATATATATATATATATATATATATATATATATATATATATATATATATATATATATATTGTGATCTGTTACTGGGAAAAACATCAACATACTGTCATGGCCAAATGCTGCCCTCATTATCTGTTTATCAGGTACATCAAGTGATAATAGATTTGTACCATATTCTGGACGCGATTTTTATGCCTGTCTCATTATTTATAGCATGTTTTAGCAGCCTAGATAAATACTGTTAATAAGGAGATTAATAGATTAACATGGACAGATGCTGTGCTGTACACCATGTCATAAGTGTTGGTATTTAAGCATCTCATATTCTAGTATATGCCACTTAGAGCCTCTGTATTCAGTGCAGAGCACAACAGCGGCATATTGTTCCCATCTCTTACATCAGCCTGTTATATAACCTACACTGGGGCCCTGTACCTCTCCTTTTCTCAATATCCTGGTCACCACAGGAGCTCTGAGTAAAAGGGTCCATGTCCCAGTCTGGGACACTTTGAGACGGAGGTGCCGCTGACTGTATTGTTATTTTCCGTCAAATTGTTACAAGGCATTTACTGAATCTACTTAAATGCCAACATTCATGCAGGGTAGCCTATGTATTTGTCAGCAGTCCCAGATAGATCCCACTTCTTACTGTGAAAACAGAACCATAGGTTGAATATCCATTAACCCTTTAAGGATAGATGTCACTAAAAGATGACATTTGTCGTCATAATGCACTGGGAGTTAGTCGCCGGGGCTGCATTGGTGCATCATGCTGACCCTTCTGGGGGGGTCTAAACCCTGTAGGGTTGTCATGATGCTTGAATGCAGCACTGGAAAGTTACTCGCCAGGGCTGCATTCATACATCATTGCGCCAAAGGGCATGATGTATTAAGGTTAGATAGATATAATTTTAAAACGGATACAGCCGAAAGCTGGTCAGCAGGTTCACAGGGCCCATACGGACCGACCCTGGTGCATTAAGGCACTATGCCGTCCTTAAAGAGTTAAACATGGTGCTTTCTCTGAATAAGAAGTGCTATCTTTAGCAGGTCCTACTGATTGGGTTGTTTTCTGGCACTGGTCTATGTAGAGAGCTCTCTCATTACTGGTCACATTAGGCGCTCGCTGAGACTAACTTACTTGTAGCACTTCCCGCTCTGCTTAATGCCAGACAGCCACAGCCCCTCCAATAACATCATGAACCCTTTAAGGACGGCATGATGCATTAATGTATCACACCTTGATTGTCATGATGCATGAATGCAGCCCTGGTGAGTAACTTGCCAGTGCTGCATTCAAGCATCATGCCGACCCTACAGGGTTGAGGCACTCTGGCATGATGCACCAATGCAGCGCCGGTGAGTTACTCACCAGTGCTGCATTGGTGCATCATGACAACAAATGTTATCTTTTAGCGACATCCATACTTAAAGGGTTCACTGCTAAAGGTCAAATCCTTGTTGCCCTTCCACCAAGCGATGAAATGAAACAGCTTCAGTAGGACTTTAAATAGAGTAGTTTAGGGCCAGGGTCTAACTTAGTCCTACACACCAGGGAAGTCAACAAGCTAGGGCAGCTTGTTTAGATGAGATATTGCATGATATTTGATTTTTTTTTGTCCTGACTTGGTTACGCTATAAGTCCCCCAACAAAATGGCGGAGATTTGACAGGAAGTCGCTGTCACACTCAGAGAATTGGACTGGACAAGCCAAGAAGACATAAAAGGATGGATATCTACAAGAACAATATCAATGAACCTATGATTCAAGATGGAAGGGTTAATACGGCTTTATGTCTGATAAAAGGACACAAATTTATGTCAGCTTTGGGTTGTCTATATATATGCGCAGACGGTAACTCAAGTACATGTACTCTTGAATGTGACATGTGGGCGTTTTAATCAGAACTGATCTTTACCAGCTATTTAATCACGATATAAGGACACCAGGTGCAAACTTCACACCAGCCTGCCATGTTGTCTTTGAAGCTGTTTATTCAATTTAGGGAATGGTAATTTTCGCGCAAGCGGGTCTAAACTTTTCAGTCCCCCCCCTGGGAAGGTTGAAATTGAGCGCGGCCGACCCCTTTGACCTATAGTAATGCGCAGGATTTTTTGCCAAGAAGGGGTACAATTCTATGGGCCCCCCCTTTCAAGGGGTTCAAACTTTTTTGGTTCCCCCCCAAATGCACCAACCCCTCATGTTGTTAAAAAATGACCGCTCCCTTAGCAACTTTTAAATTATCCGTTGATCTTGGTTAATGAGTCTGTCTCCGCATTTTTATTCAATAAGTCCCTTTTAATCCTGACTCAGCATAATTAGACTCCACTTCCTGTTCTACAGTTTAATGATATCTCAGAGAAACTTTCTAGTAAAAAAGATTCTCTTACACTGGAAAAAGCCAATGAATTAGTTAAGCTACAGAAAAGTACTTTTACACTCACTTCCACCAGCGTTTCAACCTGACAGTGTTGGGGTATTAAAGTCCTGGAAATCGCAGTAAAAAAAAAGTGATTTTATTTTAGATCTTTGAATCTTTTTCAGAATTTGACACCTTTGTTTACAGAAAAAGGCAAATACACAAAGGTGCGGCACTGTTTAACTTACAAACTCAAAAACAGTGCCCTCAAACACAATAAAGTGCATTGCATTTCTAACTTTACATAAAAACCCATACTGGTACTGCCTTAGTATGGCCTGGAGTATAAATGACTTTGGGAGTTAAACAACCATTCATAAATAATTGCAACGGCTTCCAGTTCACCGAGGGGTCGGGTTCCATGGCTGTCAGGGATTATTTAACTGATGGTATTTCTGTGTCTGTATTGAGATAATTGGGCAGGAAGTTTTCTATTTCTGTTAAACACCCCAAAATCCCATTGTCTGTAATTTAAAACTGTTGCCAATTTGGAGGAAAAGTGGAAAGATGTGGAAAAATCATTAATCACATTAACCACTTCCTTTATGTCTTGGATTAAGATAAAAACTTAATTGAATTCTACTCTCATCTGATTGTATGCAGCTCAGCATGGCGTATAATGTTACAAAGTCGTGTTTGTGAAACTTGTTATTTCAGCCCAGGCCAAATAGGAATATATTGAACAGAGGCTACATGAGGCTGTGTCTCACGACTTCTGGCCATTGTGAACGTCTTTAACCGTCTGGATACAAAATGGTGTATTATGGGCAGATGAAGATGTCAATGGGCTGAAAATGTTAATGGATGTTATAACACTTTAAATCAGTAATTAGTACCCGGTCAAAGCTGGCACCCAGTCAAAGCTGGTACCCGGTCAAAGCTGGCACCCGGTCAAAGCTGGCACCCGGTCAAAGCTGGCACCCGGTCAAAGCAGGCACCTGGTCAAAGCTGGCACCCGGTCAAAGCTGGCACCTGGTCAAAGCTGGCACCCGGTCAAAGCTGGCACCCGGTCAAAGCTGGCACCTGGTCAAAGCTGGCACCCGGTCAAAGACGAAAACATTGGCCCGATCTCGTGAGACACAGCCATAAAGTAGCCTGTCCTCTTTACAAATATATCAGTTCTATGGTTTGTGGAAGCAATAGGGAATCACATTCATCGGCATTTGAAACAGCTGTATGGCTGATGTTTATAGGTGCAACGCAAATGCCACGCAAAAAAAGAGTTGTTTCTTATCACCAAGCGCATCATAGAAATCCTTGATGAAAAATATGTTAAATTGGAAGAATATTGGCAGATTCCGTATCAAATTAAAGCTTATACTGTCAGTAATGCGATCAGCTATAGATAATTTGCATTCTAACAAAATTTGCTGATGAATAAACTCTGAATTACTAAAATGTGAAAATTTCCCTATGTATTATGCACCAAGTAATAATAAAAAAAAGAGTAAATAAAAAAACGCCCTCATCATATTTTTCATTCCTTGGTGATGAGAAACAAATATTTCTTTTAATGTGACCAAACCCTTGCTTCCTAGTCAGTATGAGTATTGTGTGGTTATTCTGTAAATTCGTATGAATACAGTTTATTAGTTCATCTGACTTATTGATGAAGAAAAAAAGTTTCATTTCGTTCATGTGGGAATCTTTTTTGCTCGATAAAAGAGCTAAAGGCAATATCTCCATGAATATGGCGCCAACAGCTGCTTTTATTATCTGTCATGTGATAAGTTTTTTTTCAGCAAACTTTGTGCAAGTTAAGTTTTGTCAATTTCATAATCTATAGCACTTCCCCAGTTAGACAAATGTAATGTTAGGCCCTGATTCAATATCGAAGCACATTTATTCAGAATATGCACTTGTTTGTTCTCATAATAAGTTGACTTTCCATACAGCCCCAGTATTAAAGGTCAAAGATATGTTATATTGAAAAAAGACTGAGATGTGAAGCATTCTGTCAAGTACAAACTGCACTCCATATAAATGCTACATACAGAAAAAAACACATTTTAATGTAGTAGGGTGATCTTTCTTTGACACTGTTATACAAACTAGCAAAGATGTATTTATATAAAGCATTTATAGAGAATCTTTAGTTGTACTGAATGTAATTTCACGTGCTATGTCGCTCATTGTCATATAGATATCATTTAGACAGAAAGAAATATGTTTGTTTGAAATCTGATTGGAGTAAATACATATTTGTTATTGTCATTGCCAACTAACTTAAAAAATC
>CANHQG010000118.1:0-97653 GCA_947462335.1 Harmothoe impar
TAAAGACAACTTATAACTAGGATTTCATGTTCTTCTTTGTTTGCATCTCGTAGACAGGAGTGGTATACATTTGTACGCGGGAATTTATGGCAGTACCTAAAATACAGACAATACTACTAGGTTGTTGACTCAGGGTTTAATTAACCCTGAGTAATATACACCTACCAATTTTGCATTTTAAGACTATTTTGTTACATAGGAGAATTGTTATATTTCGGTTATCATTCGACATAGAGACATGTGGAAAAACCCATGACATAGGCAAGATCGGGGGACAGCATTTTCCTCAAATTTTTTTCTATAAAACTCAATTTTTCTTCAAAATATTGAACTGCGATCTTCACGAATTTATTTCTCTCTTTTGCTATTATGGAAATGTACTAAACCAAATCTATCACCCGCTTCGGACACCCATAGACTTCAAGGCTTAAGCGTTTTCAACAGAAGATAGAAATGACTTTTTCAGCGAATTTGCCAGTATTACTCTCTTTCTACCCCCAAACTGGGCAAAAACTGGGCACATTCTACCACCAGTCTAAAACACACAACAGAAAAAGTGGGACATGTAAACTGTCAGATGCAGAGAATGAATTTAGGTATGATAGCACAAACAAGGGGATCACAGATCACTTCCAAATTTTACAATAACACAGTCCAAACACAGAATACGGGAAAATATCAACCCCCCACACCCCCCCTCCCCCCTCCCCCTATTTTCTCCCCACCTACCCATAACTATATTTCAAATGAACCAGAAGAGGTGGAAGTGAGGCTAGCACATGCCACACCTCGAAGAGTGGCGCCACTGGTACTTCTTGTACTGCGCGAGATGTCAACGTGTGCAGACGAAATTGTACCACCCGTATCTCTGCCGATTATCGTCCGATCGACTCGCTTTTTGATAGGGACAAAAGGCGGTACATGCCCGCAGCCTGCAACTGTCGCTCACACCCACCTGCACACCCACACCCACCTGCTCTCCCACACCCACCTGCTCACCCACACCCACCTGCTGGCCTGAAATGGAATAACATACATGTATGACACATGACTTGAGGGTGCTTTTTAACAAGGAATTCAATTCTGGTGCCAGAATTGACCAATGAATGATGATAAGAGAGTACTATATCTAAGTACATGATAAGCTCCAGCTCCAGCTTACCCTGAGTCATCTGTGAGGCCACTCACACGCTCAATCTTTTGCACATATTCGTCAATTATTTGTGTGCCGTAACTTAATTACATATTTTACTAATATTTGACATACCTTATTTCAGGCAAGATTCTGCCTTTATAGCATATTGTAGTTAGGTTAAGATTAACCTGTGTTGTGTAAGTAAACCTGTCTCTTGTGATACATGTATAGCCAGATACCCAGTCGGGATTAGTCTGTGTTGGCCCTTTCTATAGGGGAAATTCGAGTTGTAGATTACACCTAATAATACAAGGGCAGCTAGCACATCCAATCATGGGTACATGGCGCATTTAAGTTTGGGCAGGGGCATTTAAGTCTGGTAGACAGTAACTCATTCTGAATGAAATAGGTTAGTTTTCATATATCTAGAGATATCACAGAGCTTCCATTCCTATGCAATACCCTTGAAACATACAATATGAAAAGAATAATCTAATTGATTCGAGGTGATGTACTATCTTAAAGGTTAAATTGCCTCCTGTGTTGTGGGTTCCTTCATGATGGGGGCATGAAGGAGCCTTCCATGATATCAATGGACATAGTGGAATCATAAAAGGCGATACAACTTGAGGGGTCTTGTGGCATATGTACAGACCTGGGCCTTTGCAATGGTGGTCTGCTATGTCATTGTTCTGCCTTTCATCGGATGCTAATGTGATAGTATAGGTGCATGATAATTATACTGTGGCCCATTTCCCCTCATTTCTAAATAATCAGGGTATTTCTATGAAAATGAAAGTCATTAATAGGCCAAGAACTTGCACAACACAACTGCTTGACAGATGGTGATCTTTTATCTACTCAGAGAGTAATTTCAAGTCATACATCGTTAGATAGGTCATGAAATTTGCAATTCAGTGGTGTATGATGTGGGCATGTATGAGATTAAGTTCTATTTTTTTCCTATTTTTCCAATAAAAAAAAAATTAAATCAATTTTTTGAAATTCGCAAAAAAACGGATAGCCACCCCTCAAGTACCTACATGTTGAGGCTTAAAGAATAAAAGGGCGTCTGAAATGTACGTAAAACACATTGTATGACTTGTATGCTTATTAAAGACACATTTGACCATACATTGATCAAATTTAGGATCATGCATTACATAAATTTCAATGGGTAAATTGAAAGATAAAATCGAAAGGCCATGCCTATAGCGTCAAAATGATCTGAAGTTTAATATGACCGCGCACCACGTTTTGACTGCGCAACGCGTTATGACCGCGACAAACTGCCGCGTAATGACCGCGAGCACCTCTATTATCATCGTTAAAGTTAGAAGTGCAGTCTCATATTTGTAAATGACACCTGAGGTCAAATTAAAGGACCTTGGAGCCAAAATCGGATTTGGAGTCAAAATTGGATTTGGGGGCAAAATTGGGTTTGGGGTCAAAATTGGATTTGGTGTTCAATCGACTTTGGGGTCAAAATTGGTGTTGGTGCCAAAATTGGTTTGGTGTGAATTGGACTTTGGGGCCAAAATCAACTTTGGGGTCAAAATCGGTTTCGGGGTCAAGATTGACTTTGGTGTCAAAATTGATTTTGGGGTCAAAATCGACTTTGGGGTCAAAATTGGTCTGGGGTCAAAATAGGTTTGGTTGTCAAAACCGACTTTGGAGCGAAAACCAACTTTGGAGTGAAATTGGTTTCGGTTTTTGCCTTCAAAAACTAAGGTAATCATGGTCATAACATTGCCTTCAAAAACTAAGGTAATCATGGTCATAACACTGTGCATGGTCAACACGCGGCAGTTGGTCGCGGTCATAACGCGGTGCGCGGTCAAAACGTGGCACAACAACCCCTCTGCACCCCAGGGGAGCCCTCTGCAGCTCGACTGTTAGACGCCTGAGACGTTACCTCAGGTACACAAGCCCAGGCTACCTCAGGTAAACAGGAGATAATCAGTCAATCAGAATCGACCTTCTGCTGCAGCAGATGGATCTGTTGTGTCTCTCAGATGTTGGCTGCTGTGTACCTGAGGTAGACTAGACTTCTGTACCCCAGGTAGACAGTGACCATCCTTCTGTACCCCAGGTACACATCCTTCTGTACCCCAGGTACACAGTATGTCATACTAGAGCATTCCTTGCAATTACATTTCTAGAAGAGAAAACACATGTGTACCGTAAAACCTCGCGTAGAAGCCGCGGCTAATACGCGAGTCAGATCGCCGGTGCGGCTTATAGGATCGGGCCAAAGTCGGGGTGCGGCTTATACGCTAGTTTTTCCAAATTGTGATTTACAAATTGACTATAAATGGCCTCAACACAGCGTCAAGAGTCACATGGACTGCAGGGGGTGGGGGGGGGGGGGGGCTGTAAATGTGAGTGGGTAGTGTCAATGCCTGATATTCGCACCTCAGCCCTAACACAATAAAGCCAACTCGCACCTTAGCCCTAAGACAATGAAGGCCACTCACACCTCAGCCCTAAGACAATGCACACCACTGCTAACCCCTGCTAGCATACTAACAGTAAATGTGCAAATGGGAGAGGAGGGGGGGTGACCGCCACATAACTGTACTACATTTTGTACACACAATGTACATTTGATAGGTCAGTGTTGGGAGAAATTTATAGCCTCAGGCCGAAGTAAGGGGTGCGGCCTATACGCGAGTTTTTCCCAGGGTCATTCAGAATGCCAGTGCGGCTTATAGGATCGCTCCAAACTCGGGGTGCGGCTTATACGCGAGTCCGGGGACGCGAGTTAGGCTTATACGCGAGGTTTTACGGTAGTGTACGTCCTAGGGTGGATGTGTACCTGGGGTACAGTAGGGAAATGCACCTAAGGTACAGAAGGGTTAGAATGTGTACCTCAGGTACGGATAGAATGATCGCTCTGTACCTGTGGTACAGTTGGACACTGTGTACCTCAGGTACAGTACAACCACTGTGTACCTGAGGTACAGTAGCTAGCATGCCCACTGTGTACCTGAGGTACGCTAGGTGACCACTGTGTACCTGAGGTACAGTAGCTAGGATGCCCACTGTGTACCTGAGGTACAGAATGAATACTTGAGTTGTGGTTTTTGTAAATTAGTGTAATTACTCAATTAGGCCCACTAGTAGTCTACTGTACCTCAGGTACACAGCACAGCCTAACAAACCCAACATAGCAGAAGCATCTGCTGCTGCAGCAGCAGGTGAATCCTGATTGGCTGATATGTTATTGTGTACCTGAGGGAGCCTGTGTACCTGGGGTAACGTCTCAGGCGTCAAACGGTCGAGCTGCGACCCCTCTACACCCCCATGCATGCGTGATGGAAACCCTCCGCGGAGGTGTAGTATTTGCTGTAAAACCTCTGAGGGCTCAGTCTCATGAGTTTGTAACAGTTCAAACGTCTTTGGCCGGTGGCGTCTTTGACCGGTGGCGTCTTTGACCGGTGGCGTCTTTGACCGGGTATGTGATTAAAATGAAGAAAAAAGTAGTGTATAGTAAAGAAATGGGTAAATTTATTGTATAATATGTTATAACACATCATTTCGAGGCATTATTTAAAATTGATATATTTCATATATTTATGTTACTGGCTCAGTCTCATGAGTTTGTAACAGTTGAAACGTCTTTGACCGGCGTCGTCTTTGACCGGTGACGTCTTTGACCGTCTGAAGAAAAAAAGCCCAAAAGGAACCCTTAATATGTGCATTAAATTTTTTTTTTTAATTGGGTAAAACAACCATAGACTGTTTATTACATGAAGAAGTTGAAGCTTAAATTTCTTTACTATATACTACTTTTTTCTTCATTTTAATTACATACCCGGTCAAAGACGCCACCAGTCAAAGACGCCACCGGTCAAAGACGCCACCGGTCAAAGACGCCACCGGTCAAAGACGCCACCGGTCAAAGACGTTTGAACTGTTACAAACTCATGAGACTGAGCCTGAGGCGTGGGAGATGGGAGGGGGGTCACACCCCCCCCCCCCCCCGCCCCAACGCACAGTCACTCACACCACCACTAGTTGGGTAGGAAGCAGGGGGTCCCATGCACCCGAAGACTGTATTTTTTTAACTTACTTTTTTGGAATCCTGAATATCTCTAGTTACGGAATATCTTCGTACCCAAGGTGAAATCGTGTCCCATCAGGGTCATTGGCGGCCATCTTGTCGGCCATCTTGGCTTTTTTCATGAATTATTAGTAAAACCCAACTTTCTCTATAGATTTCCAACCGTTTGAGCTACGTGCATGAAATTTTTATATGAGGCACATAACTAATCCCACTATGTACACAAACAACCATTTTGACCTTGACCAAGGTCAAGGTCATGAGAATTGACCTTGAACTTGAAAATTGACCAAATTACATCATTTGACCATGTATCAACTGCTGTCAACACTTTATTAATGGCATTTTCTCCATCTTAGGATTCTTGTATGAAGAAAACATCAATATCAAGCTATTCAGTTCATTGGAATTGAGATTAGATGAGATTTTGCCATAGTAACAATGCATTTTCAATTATCGGTATATTTCAGGATTTGGTCATAGAAAACATGTGATTGGCTCTGGTATGCCAGCTACTCATGTTCCATAGATTATTTTGTGCACACATATGCATCTCAATAGTAACTGTGAGAATTAGCTGCAACTATGACCTTGACCAAGGTCAAGGTCACTTAATTGACCTAGAATTTGGATAAATCATCAAAATTAATGAGCATCTAAAGACCTCTCAAAGCAATGTGAGAGTGTTGAATATATCACAATATTTTCTTTTATTCCTTTCTTTTTATTAGACACATTTCATGAACATATTTATATCATTAAACCATAGTTTATATACATTTTTGCCATGACAACCATTTGTTGCCATCATAACTCTGCATGGTAACAACAGCTTTCTGTTATTGGACATATTGCAATTTTGCCCACAATATAACATGTTTTTCTCAAAGATAGTGGATTCCCATTGCTTATCATTGCTTATCTATTTGGATAATAGATGCTCTAATACATATTACCTTTATCAAGGTCAAGGTCACTTGAAATCACAGTAAAGGTTGGAAATCAATAATTGAGTGCTTATCGCCCTGTGAGAAGGAGCCAAAACATGAATCTACCAGTGTCCATCTTTGCTATCCAAGTATACATCCTAGTATATTGAAGGGATAGCCTTTGGATTTCCTGTGAGCATATCCTTAGCACTTCCAAGAAGCTGGTTGCCGCTGCCGGTGGAGCCTCTGTGTCCGGTAGGGCTCTGGTTGGTGGGACGCCGCCCGGTGGACCGGTGGACAGTCAGTGTCACCTGTGGTCACGGCCACCATTCCAGCACAACCATATCCTGTCTACTGTATGACCCACACTGCACCACTCCAGCAGGTGCTCTACTGCACCCACAGCACATGGTTTAATGATGCCGTGTAAAGCCTTCAGTCACTGTGTGACCTGATTAGGGATCCATGTTTTCCTGGATGGGTGAGGGGTGCTCCCCTGTATCTACACAGACTGTGGGTGGTGTTGCATTCTGTGGAGGAGTGTTGCGATGGGCTACAGATACAAAGAGAAGTATGTATAGTTTTACAGCATTGACGTTGCTGAATGGTATAAGATCCCCATGTTCAATGCCTTTCATGTGTAAAATGCAATTTCTAGGTGGAAGCTTCTTTGACTTTACTCCTTTTGACCAACCGCCATTGTCACTCTTGAATCACTTCGAATTCTGCATGACTAACCACCACAACACTATTGCTATGTTATAATATGTCAATTATCTTGACTATCACCAAGGCACTGTTATAGATTGGTCTACAACAAGGACTTCACCTGAAACAGTGTAGGACCTCACGACAGCCACCTCTTACATCAGCCTGTTATGTAACTTACACTGGGCCCCTGTACCTCTCCTTTTCTCAGTCTCCTGGGTACCACGCCCTGGTGTAGGGTTTCACTGTCCACATTTTGGATAGTTGATTCACTGTGATGTAGACTTGCTTACAAGCCTGTCTCTGTAGTAGAGTCGGTGTAGTAGAGACAGACTTGTCAAATAAGTAACAGTTCTCATGTCACTCCCCCACTCCTAACACCACCACTCTCTCCCTCCCTCCCCCTGTCCCTCCTCAACACTGTGACCACAGACGATTGTAATCTGAGTTTAATGGGCTAAATGATTATAAAGTCTGTAAGGTCCAAAGGTCTGGAGCAGATTCAGTGAGCACATCACATACTCCCTCTGAAACGGACTGGCCATTATTTAACTATAGGGGTGGGAGAGAGGGTTGGGTTGGTGGATTTATGAACAAGCAGGCCACCAAATTTCAGTTTTAAGAGGGGATAACATATTTTAGAAGGGTAAAATGAATGTCCCTCCACCCTTTTAAGCATAGTGACATCAGGGGTTTTCACTGAAAATAGGTAAAATCCCCATCCCCTCAACAGGAGTTGACATTTTTTACAGAGCCCCCTGGAAAAGGGCTTGAAATCTTTTACCCCCCCCCCCATCCCCCAATTGTTAAAACCTGACTACTCCCCAACTACATTTTCTACCAGAAAGCTAAGGGGATACAGGAGGGAAGCTGGCCTATATCTTAATCTTTATGGCTCTAATGTGGCAGCGAGGTCAATCTGTGGTAGATAAAGGTCATTGTTGGTGGGGGGTTGGTGTGGTGCCGCACTAACTCCACTGGGTCAAAACCCAGCTTACCAGTCCCCGTCTCTCCCCCCCCCCCTTTTGCCTAGACGGGGACGGGAGGCAGTCTAACTGTGATGGTATGGACTGTGAAATATTAGAGAATGCATTCATTACTAAATATGTACAGACAGAGGAATATTGATATCGTCAAGCTTTTTGTTTTTATTAAGGGACACAAAGTGCTTTAATATGCTATGCCCTTAGTTGTCATAATGCATGAATGAAGCCCTGGCAATGTTTCTAGGGCTGCATTCATGGACAACCCTTTAGGAGTTGATGACGCTGTAGGGATGGCATGATGCTTGAATGCAGCACTGGTGAGTTACTCCGCAAAGCTGGAATCATGCATCATGATGACAAAGGGAATAATGCATTAAAACACCCAAGGATTTTGTATAGGAAAATCAAACCTAAAGGATATAATATCTTTCATGTTCCGAGCCAATGATTAAGGATGATGTAAAACTATCAATTCTGTCCTTCTGGGAGTGGGAAGGTTGGTCAACCACTGCCCTCGGCCTTGCGGCTTGCGTCCCCCGAGGGGAGGTGGCCGAAGACGGCCCGAGTGTTGTCTTCCCTTCTGCAACCAGGACCCCCTGTGTAAGGGTAGCTGGCCTAACACCTTTTCTGGTCCTGGAGATGATGGTTGGTGGCTCGGGCTCGTCCCGCCCTGATCCACCCCCATGGATTGGCCGGGGCCATGTGTTGCCGTCAAATCCTCCGTCAGGCCCCCCTGAGAGTGAGGTGGCTGAGTTACCACCTCTGCTGAGTCGGAGCTTGCAACTGCCGCTCCAATTGCATATCCATTTGTTTGTGTTGTCCAACGTCCCGTGGATGCTGCAGCAGGCATCAGGGCAATTTTCTCCCCTGTACCTCAACCCTGAGGGGAGCAGTCTGAGTGTTCCGTAGACGCCTCTAGCGGGGCTGCTGCTAATCCCTCTTGCCTCGACCCTGAGTAGAGAGGGGTCCATTCGCTGCTTGGATTCTTCACTGGTAGCCTGCCACACCGGGGAGCAGGGCAGCAGGCCAGGGCCAGCCCACCTGTGCCTCAATCAGGTTGGCAGGCACCTGCGACTCCTGGTGTGATGAACTGGGGGCACCCGTTGCCATAGGGGAACCTGGGAACTGGCCGCCGCTAGTCTCCTGTCCCTCAACCAGGATGGCCGGGGGGAATGAAGGAGGATGTCCCCTGCCAACTTCCTCTCATCAACGCTGTGTGACACCTTGTACACCTGGACCACTGGCTGGGTGTCGCCGGGCACTTCAGAGAGGCTGTCGTGATATACCACAACCTGTCCCAGCAGTGTGGTAGTGTGGTCCCCAAAGGAAGAGAAAGGAAGAACACTTGGACCTCAGGCTCCTTGTCCCCCTGTGAGTCACCTTCTCCCTCTGCAAAGAGCATGGAGGTCGCACTTGTCTTTTCCCTCCCGAATTACTGAGGTGGCGATGCAGGTGGGACTCCCCCTTCCAGGGACTCGGCCACCAGTACAACACGGGGGCTAAGGGGTGCTGTCCTGTCCTCCTTCACCAGAGAGGTGTGAGCAACCACTTACAGCTTCATGGGGGAAAGGAACATGTTGGGTCTCGCTGGGGGCCAGCTGGCAGTTTCCCCCACTCCACACACCACTTTGCAGGGGTAGCGGGAGACAACTGCCACTGCAGCCCATACCCACTCTCGTCAAGGAGTGACTTCCTGGACCCAATGCGTAAGGGTCATACGGCAGCAGACTGTTCCGTGGTGGACTCTCCCTCCCCTTCTTCTATTTGTGGGGTGGAGAGCAGAGTCCTTGTCTCCCTGTCGGAGGGATCTGTATCCCCCTTTGAGAGGGGGAGGTGCATGTTGTTAGCATCTGTCTTACATTCGGAGGAGCCGGGTGACGCGACCACCGACGTCACTTCCTTCGGCGGTTCAGGTAGCGGACATGTGTGTGGTGTGTGGTGTGTGGTACAGGACTCTAGTCACCAGAGGGTGGGCAACAAAGTCCTGAGCGCCCTGCTGTGGCAGCTGCTGGATAGGCGGGGGCAGGGGCGTGGACTCGTGCCACCACCAGTTACAGGATGCTGTGCTGGTCAAGAGGAGGGACCTGCAAGGTGGGGTTTCACCCCCTTCCGCCGGACAGTCGTACCACTGTGCTTCATCCCTCCGGCTCCCAACTTCATATTAGACCCCTTTGGGGTCGGGGGGTTGCCCGCACATCCCTACGCTCATCCTCATCCAATGAGGGGGACTTCTTCTTAGATCGCCTCCGCTGCAACCTGGAGGCCATGCCTGACCCGATCAGTTCTGGTTGTGACCACGGGTGACTGCCCACCGGGCGGCGTCCCACCCACCAGAGCCCTACCGGACACAGAGGCTCCACCGGCAGCGGCAACCAGCTTCTTGGAAGTGCTGAGGATATGCTCACAGGATAACCAAAGGCTCTCCCTCCAATATACTAGGACGTATACTTGCAGCAAAGATGGATACAGGTGGATTCATCTCTTTATGGAGCTCATTTAAGGTGAAAAGTTCAATGTTCTTAACTACATTTTAGCTCCTCCTTCTCACAGGGCGATAAGCACTCAATTATTGATTTCCAAATATTTATTGTCATTTTATGTGACCTTGACCTTGATAAATGTCACATATATCAGAGCATTCATTATCCAAAAAGATAAACAATAATAAGCAATGGGAATCCACTATCTTTGAGAAATTGCTGAAAATATGTTATATAGTGGGAAAATTGAAATATGTCCAATAATGGAAAGCTGTTGTTACCATGCAGAATTATGATGGCAACAAATGGTTGTCATGGCAAAAATGTATATAAACTATGGTTTAATGATAAAGATATGTTCATGAAATGCGTCTATTAAAAAGAAAGGAATAAAAGAAAATATTATGATATATTCAACACTCTCACATTGCTTTGAGAGGTCTTTAGGTGCTCATTTGATGATTTATCCAAATTCTAGGTCAATTAAGTGACCTTGACCTTGGTCAAGGTCATAGTTGCAGCTAATTCTCACACTTACTATTGAGATGGATATGTGTGCCCAAAATAATCTATGGAACATGAGTAGCTGGCATACCAGAGCCAATCACATGTTTTCTACAGCCAAATCCTGAAATATACCGATAATTGAAAATGCATTGTTACTATGGCAAAATCTCATCTAATCTCAATTCCAATGAACTGAATAGCTTGATATTGATGTTTTCTTCATACAAGAATCCTAAGATGGAGAAAATGCCATTAATAAAGTGTTGACAGCAGTTGATACATGGTCAAATGATGTAATTTGGTCAATTTTCAAGTTCAAGGTCAATTCTCATGACCTTGACCTTGGTCAAGGTCAAAATGGTTGTTTGTGAACATAGTGGGATTAGTTATGTGCCTCATATAAACATTTCATGCATGTAGCTCAAATGGTTGGAAATCTATAGAGAAAGTTGGGTTTTACTAATAATTCATGAAAAAGCCAAGATGGCCGACAAGATGGCCGTCAATGACCCTGATGGGACACGATTTCACCTTTGGTACGAAGATATTCCGTAACTAGAGATATTCAGGATTCCAAAAATGTAAGTTAAAAAAATATAGTCTTCTGGTGCATGGGACCCCCTGCTTCCTACTATACTACACCAACAGGTCCTGGAAACGCGATAACTGTTGACCACTACGCTAAAAGAAAGAAAAAAATTAACATCCGTAAGAATTAACTGAGAGTGATCATTTTTTAACAACAGGGGGGTGGGCGGTTTTCCACACGGAGCACGCAAATTTTTTTTCACCCCCCCCGGTCAACGGGTCAAAATTTGACCCCGCCCCCCCCCCCCCCCACCGGTCGGTAATCTGCACGTGTGCGGGCCCTTTGATGCATAGTAAAGCTTGGGCTTTTTGGCCCAAAACAGGCCAAAGTTTTGTGACCCCCCAAGAGGAGTCCAAATTTGTTACATCCCCCCGGTGAAGGGGTCCAAATTTTTTTGACCCCCCCCCCCCCCTGTTGATAAAAAATGATCACGCCCTAAGTGAATATAACTGACCATGCTGCTTTGCTGCAAACCACGAAGTATCCTTTGCATAAAAACGCAGAAACCCCAGAAATCTATGTCCCCTCGTATGTGTGTTTTAAGCAGTAACTCTCATTTCGAGGCGGTAATGAGGTTACTTTTGAAAAACATAGTTTTGATTTTCTTCCCCCAGCCCTCTACCACACTAGACGAGGACATTCTTTAACGCCCACACTCTCTATTTCCGGATTATTAGGTATCTGATATTCCCGAATGTATGTTTGACTTTGTGATCAGAGCTGAATCGGGAAACATTGTTTATCTCCAAAGTAAGAAGTTTGGACTCATTAATGTCATTTAAAGTATGATCTAGAAGGGTCAGAAGTTGAGTGGGCCTATTTTTCTGAAGATAATAAGTAAGTATTGATTTGCCAAAAGACTTTCTGCATAAGACTAGTTTTAACCGGTTTTAACCACTTCATTACACAGAGGCGTAGGAAGCAAATCGTCAGGGGGCGGGGTTATCAGGGGGCGCACTCCAGCCAGCTTTAAAAATAGGATTCTCAGTATGATGCCACGTATAGACGCCTGTATTGCAATCTTTTAAAAAAAGTTTTGAGCCCTCTTTAGTTCTGAGCCCAAGCAACTCTGCCCCCACTTTCTTCTATGTGGGAGTATGATTTGGGAAATGTGTATTATTTTAAAGGATCTTTGCAACTTTTTTGGGGGGCCCAAACATACTCAGCGCCCCCCCCCCCTTCTCTTATTATGCGATAAACAGACCAACATAGAAAGCTATTATCAGTACAAGGTGATGAAACAATTATATTAATGCGATTCACAGTGTCGATGTCGATGTACTAAAAGTTGACATAATATTGATCTCAGACCATTGATTAATCACTTTCTTACATGCATGGCGTAGATCATTGATTATAAACTTTCAATTCCAAAGAGGTGGGCCCTGTTCAACTTTATTTTTGGTTTCGGTCTTCCTGCCTAAATGCCAACAAACACTTCACCTTATCAATGATATCAAACAGGGTAGATAAGGAATTTAATGCCGGTGGGGTGGGCGGAGGTGTTTGACAATAAGAGACTAACTGAAAAGGGTGCCTTGACTTTTGCATATCCCACGTAACCTTGATAAACATAATCTTCCATATATACATATATTTTTGCGCCTCAAACATAAATCGGTTCAGTTATAGATCTGTCATCAGTTTTAAAAGGAGAAAGAAAAGGGGCTTTTGGGCATAGATATACACAAAAAACATTGCCAACTATTAACACCCAGCTGAAACGCTAGGACTATGCAACAGATACAATGTAAGAATACGAAAGATATGCAAATGTGTATAAGGAGGGACTGATACACAAAAGTCAACGCACGCTTTTCAGTTCGTCTGGGCAGCGTGCCTGTTTGAATTGCGTATTATATATAACTCTATCACTTTGTTCTTCTTTTCAGATCTGCGGAAGCACACCTCGTCCGCCTTCTCCTCCTCTATCTCTTCGTGTTACCTTCCACTTTCTGTTAGCGTACACTACCTAAGTTTACAGCTAGAGAGATACCGGTAAGTTGAACCTATATTCATGGTTAATTACCAAACACTCTTTTCACCTGATTTAATACTCCCCATTCTTACTTCAAGAAATTAGGCAATGTTGATTCAGTAATAATGAGCTGTAATGAGAGGACAATTGGCGAAACACATGCATGTAGACTGCATATTTATGATTCCTCCTGCTATTTTGCAAAAGTATTAGTAAAGATAATCGCAAATGGGGCTGTTAGTCCAATAGGCCAGACTCCACTGGGCGACACCGAGAGCTGTGAAACGTGGCGATCTTTGGGGGTGCAGAACCCCCCTACCCCCTTACTCAGGTCGGAAAAGGCGCCGAGATTAAGGGCCCCAGGTCACAAAGTCGCTTTTTAGGCCATTTTTGCCATAGTCAAACTTTTCAAAACGTCGTCAGGTCGCTTTTATTATAGCACCATGCAGGTCGTCAGGTTGCCTGTAAAACAGCCCAGGTCGACAGGTCGCTTTTGACCCTTTGGAGCCATCTAGCTGTCTATCAAAAAATGTTATGCCTCCAGTAATATCTATTTATATAGACACAGCACTACATAGCCGGTTGTGGCTAGTGCATCGGAAGATGGAACTCACCTGGGGGCTCTGGAAAGGGGGTCCCCATGTCGAATGTCGATTTTAAAAAATGGCCATGTCGCATGTCAATGTCGCTTAATAATGGCCATATCCTATGTCGATTTTAAGAATGGCTCATGTCGCCTGTTACTATGTATTTGGGCCTCATGTCACATGTCACTAGGCCTCATGTCGATTGTCGATTGTAAGAAATAGCCATGTCGCCATGTCAATTTTGGTGGTTCACACCCATCACCTGATATGAAGGGGGGTCTGGAAGAGGTCCGCCCATCTCCGAATTGAGTATAGGAGATGGGCGGACCGGCCTACTAAGACCACTTGTCTAACCTTATCTGTTGTATACAATGTTTGGACGGACTTAACATTTAAGTTCGGTATGGACAACCTTCCCACTCAACAAAAAAACGTTTATTAACCTTCACAAACGTTTGTACAAGGTTTCACGGATAACGTTTGACTCAGGGTAACTGAGTAATATATGACGACTGAACCATGTTTTAAGACGTTTTTGTTACATAGGAGAATGTCTATCATGGGCCCTGTGTAATAGGTAGACATCAGATGACTAAAAGGACGGATGGGCAAGATCGGGGCACAAATGTTTCCTTCAAAAAGAAATTGGGTACAAATTTCTTTGTTTAAACTCTTAACTACTGTTAAATTGCTACACTTTAAATGAACTCTAGATTGAATCCAATGTTAACAGAAAGAGAGAAATGATGAGAAATTTAGCCTAATCTGGCTGGTGTTTCTCTCTTTTCATTTAAAAATGCCCTCTACTTTATTAAAAATACCCTCAGGATAATAGAAAAAAAAAACCATCTACCTTATTTAAATTAGCTTTTCAGTTTTACCTTGGACACCACTCTTATGGTTTCGAGGCTACAGGAGAGGTGGAAGGGAGACTAGCGCATGCCACACGTCCAAGAGTGGCGCCACTGGTACTTCTCGTACTGCGCGAGATGTCAACGTGTGCAGCCAAATTGCACCACCCGTATCTCTGCCGTTTATCGTCCGATCGACTCGCTTTTTGATAGGGACAAAAGGCGGTACATGCCTGCAACTGTCGCCCACACGCACCTACACACCCACACCCACCTGTTCTCCCACACCCACCTGCTGGCCTGGAATGGAATAACATACATGTACAACACATGACTTGAGGGTACTTTTTAACAAGGAATTCATTTCTTATGCCAGAATTGACCAATGAATGATTATAAGGGAGTACTATATCTAAGTACATGATAAGCTCCAGCTCCAGCTCCAGCTTACCCTGTGTTATCTGTGAGGCCACTCACACGCTCAATCTTTTAACATTTCTAAAAGGTTTAGAGGGTGCGTTTGTCTTGAAAACGTTATTGGACGTTTCTGCATGGTTTGTAAAAAAACAAGTTTGCATCTAAACGTTTATACAACATAATATTTTGAAGAATGAATTCCAGATGAATAATATATCAAGGCTATTGAAGAGAATACCCATGCTTTGGACATTATGTATTACATAAAGTAATACAGGTTTCCTCATTAGACAGGTGACAAAATGAGAAATTCTCCCACCAAGGGGCATTTTAAGGTACAAATAGGCAAGATCACTTTCTGGGGTAGTTTGGGTATGGTGAATCTGAAAATCACACTTCATCATCATCATTTACGCACGAAGTGCGTTAGCACGCGGCGCATCGGGTTTTCTATTAATCAGTTTCTTCCATTCTTTCCTGTTTTGAGTGAGTTCCTGGGCTTCCTCGGGTGTTATTTTGAGGTCCTTTAGATCTTTGTCTAGTGTCTTGAGCCATGTTGATGCTTGGCCGCCTCGTAGTTTCTTTGTTTTCTTTCTCGCTTCCGCTAGTGCTTGCTTTGCTGGTGTTTCTTCATGTAGGCGTTCTGCGTGTCCGTACCATCTTAGCCTCCTTGTCTTGATGGTCTCACTCCATTTTTCTTGCTTGGTGGTTCGGTATAGGTCTTCGCTTGATATTTCTTTGGGCCATCTGATGTTTATGGCTCTTCGAAGGAGTTTTCTGTGGAAGGAGTCGATCTTGTTGTTGGTGGTTTTGTTCGTTGTCCAGAGTTGTATAAGAATACACTCTCCACGCAGTCTGTAAACACTCTCACCTTTGTCTTCGCTTTCAGATGGTTGTCTTCGAAAACATGGCTAAGTTTTCGTATGGCGTTATTCGCCAGTTGTTTCCTTCTCTTGATGTCTTCTTGTGTTTACAATAGGCTTCCTAGGACTTAGCATTTTTTCCATGCCTCCTCTCCGTGCACTTGAACGTGGAACTCTTCTGTTTTTGTCTCGTTGACTCTAAGTCCTCTAGCTATTAGTTTCGGCTGTACCTTTTCCTTTTCTGCTTTCAGCCTGTGTTTGCAGTTGGCTGCTCCCCATCTTATGTCTTCCGCGTATTTAGGTCTTATGAGGACTCCTATCTTGCGGTGTTTGCTGTAGGTATGGTCTTGAAGTTCCCCTTGGCGGGCCGGGGGATCTGATGGTTTGCAGTAGGTGTGATCTTGTGTTTCTGGGGCATTTTCCTCGGTATGCAGCGCTGTTGCTAGGTATAGCGTAAATAGTATCGGGCTTAGGCAATCCCCTTGGGGGACGCCCATCTTTGTCGGGAAAGGGTCTGATGTTTCTGACCCTATCCTCACTACTAGTCTGACGTCTTCCACTAGTATTTTGACCAGGTGTAGCTCTGCTGGGTCTAGGATGGTTTCTAGGTCTTTCATTAGGGTTTGTCGTCTCACTGTGTCGAAGGCTTTTGACATGTCCATTAGCGTGATGTCTAGCTGTGATGTTACTGCCTTCTCCGCCAGGATCTTATAGGCGAATGTGTGTTCTGTTGTTCCACGACCTGCCCTGTATGCGGCTTGTTCTATCCTGAGGATGGAGAGCAGGATGATTGGTCTTAGGTTTGATGGTGGCCCTTTTGGTTTTCCCGGTTTTTGAAGTGGTGTCAGTATGCCATCTTTGATTTCGGTCGGGTGTCTGCCAGTCTCTGCTATCTCGTTGAGTATTTCTGCTATACGCTTCGGTGTTGTGTCTCCTCCGTGTTTCACACTTGCCAAGCTCAAAAAGGCTCCTTCTATGTGAATACTACAAAAACAAAATGGCTGCCATTGATTTTTGAGAAAACCTATAAAACCTATTGTAGCGTTCGCTGTAATGTGGAAGGAGACAGGACTCATCAAGTACAGTTGAGATACTTTATTGCCCTGGCTCTCTCTGGCCACACCAGCAAAGTCTTGTCGGAGATCCTTTCTGCTTCAAGCGTCAAACCAGACTGTCAGAACCCTCCGTTCCCACCCCCTTATATAGCTTACTAACTTTTCTCCAATGCCGGAGACATTTAGTCATGGGCGCCGGCGACACCCCCGTTTCGAACGTCTCCGCGTCGGCACGGATTCCGCCAGCACCACCGCTAATCAGTGGCGGAGCCAGCCATCTCCTCCCCCGCCCGGCGTTTTAACTCTTAGCTTATGTACAACGTACGCTAGTGAACCCACAGCCCCCCCCCTCCGTTGCCGCTACACTGTCCCCAGCTATTTAAAAACTAAGTTCCCCCACCGTAAACCTGGCGTCCTAACTTAGTAGTCTTAACAATTAATTACCAGGGGGCCCCCTACTGGGCACTACTTCCCCTCCTGTCCCTACTTGTCGTTACATTGCAATAATACATGCAGTGGCGTAAGGCCGGTCACCTCTCCGTTTATGTACATTGTGACATCATATAACACAGTATATCGCAATATCCCCGGTATGACGTTGGGCATGCCGCCGTAATTACTCTCCCGACTCCTCATGCCGCTGCTCTCAACCGGACTCCCCCAGTCCACCATTTCATTCGACCTTCTGCCGGTCCTGCCGCCTCCTGTGACACCGTCTGCTTCTGGTCACGCCGTCGTTGGTTGTCTGCGTCTGCAACATCAACAGCACCCATCGTTACTGCACTTCCTTAGTAAGGAGAAGGTCCCCCCTTATTGTTTGACTGCCACGTTTCTTCACCGGGTTCCCCGGTCCGCTATACTGCTAGACCCCCTCTATGGCATCTCCAGCTGTTTTTCCACAGCTCCCTCTCGTTCTTGTTCCCGCTGTGTGTAACTCCCACCGGCGCACGATCTGCCTCCCCCTTCCTCCCCCTTCCTCCTTACTCCCCCGCTCCCCGTACTGGTCTTCCCCGGTACTTCCCCGGTACTGAGGTTGTGCTTACCGTTTGACAGCCTACGATGCCCCGTCCGGCTCCTCTGTGTTTCTCTCCATCCGCTGCTGTCCCCCTCTTATGGCATAGCGGGTCCTGGTCGTCTGGACCACCTCCACCTCCCCGGAGGGTAGCGTGACCATGGCCGTTGACACCTGCCCCCCCCCCCCACGATCTCCAGTTCCTCGTCTCCGAAGGGTCCCGCTCAGAGCGCCGCCGCCAGGTTGGCCAACCTCCTCGGACCCCTGTACCCCTCGTCCCAGGGCATCCGCACCACCGCTGTCCTTGGTTGTCCCGGTTGGGCCAAGGTGGAGACCGTGGTCCTTTGGTCAGGCGCCGGAGTGCTTGGCCCTGCTACCTCCTCCTGCTGCCCTTGCCCCTCCCTCAGGACCGTTATGGCCTGTCTGTCCAGGGCCTCCTGTGGCAAGATGATTCTGCCGTCCAGGCCCGCCCCCTCATCCACCTCGACCCTCATCAGGTATTCCCCCTGGGGGGAATTGACGATCAGTCCGTCCTCCCCCACTATTATGGTCTGTGCCGTCGTTTTCTTCCCCTCCCCATTCTTTGCCTTGTCCTCACCCCCGCCTCCTGGGGACTCTGTCCCTGTACTTATGGATACGTTAGAGTTTGCCGAGGTTTTAGCTCCACGGCGCTGGTGGGGGTGTTGGCTATGGCGGAGCCCCCTCGTTCTCTCCTGAGGATGAGGAGCCGCTGGAGGTGCTGGAGGAGTCGTCATCGGAGTCCGATGTCCCACTGTCCCCGCTCTCAGATTCGTCCTCCCATTTGGTGACCGGTTCTGCCTCTTGTTTGGTGACCGGCTCGACCTTGTCCCCCTCCTTCTCCTTCTCCTTCCCCTCCCCCTCCTGAGCAGCACTCCCTCCCCCGTTATTCGCCGCCTTCTCCTCCCCCTCCTCCAGGGTCCATCCCGGTGTCCGGGGGGTGGCTAGCGGGTCCTCGGGCCCATCCAGTACGTAGGGGGGGACCTTACCGTCTCCGTTCCCCCCATGGCATCATACTCCAGATTGTAGTCCAGTCCCTGATGTAACACCAGCCCCTCCTGCCTTCTTTGTAGCTCCGCCGTAAACTCCTCCCCCAGTACATTTGTGTCGAAGGGCGCACCTTGTAAAGCCAAGGTCGCCAGCCGGGCTGCCATCTCCGCCCCAGAGTCCCCCTTTGCCGCCAACTTGGTGAGGGAGGCAAGCTGCTCGCTTAATCTCCGTTTTTCTTCCTCTGTTTGCATTAGTTTCTCTTCAGGGCTTATACCCACGGACGGCCCCGCCTTTGGCTCCTCCGAGCTCTCCTCTGGGTTCACCGGTGCTGCCGCCGTCTCCGTTGATTTCGAGACTGTAGGCTCTTTGCTAATTTTGGGTTTGCTCCTTCTTTTCTTTTACTGTTTCTATCTATAAAGTTTTGTAATCCAGTTTTGTAATCCAAATGTAAAAAGCTCTGTTGAACATTAATGTGGTATCACTTACGACGAGGACATGTAGTATTTTGTTCAAGAACACGACTTGCCCACTTGGCCCAGTTCCAGCCCAGATGAATCCCATCCATGAGAGGGAATTGGATTTGAAAAGTAGCCATGAAGTTAAGTTGATGGCCTCAGCCCAGAAACTTTGGTGGTGGGCTAACCCAAATGGGACCCACCTCACAGCACATTCAAAGCCCATGTAAAGCTGATTGGCCCTTTAACCCACTTTGCCCAAATCCATCCCAAGTGAAACCCATCTTGACATAACAACATAGCAACTTTACTTAGAATGTAAATTTCAAAGAATTACTGCTAATGGATACAAATTAAAGTATTTCAAATATAGTTAAATGTTTAATTTGAAGTTTGGTCTGTGGGTTAAGCCCAGCTTGGGCCCACCTAGAAGCCCAGGTTTATTCCCATAAAAATCCCTGGGAGATTGTAGCCAACTTTAACTATATAAAGCCCAGGCGAAACCCACTTTGACACAAAACCATGAAAGTGGTAGCCTACTTTAAATTTTTTTTTTTTTAAACAACCAAAGATGAGTATGTTTCAAAATATTTACATCATATTTTAGAAAAAAATTGTTGGTGGGCTTAGCCCATCTGGAATCTCACTGGTAGCCCTGGACAAAAATGAGGAAAACCCAGATATGGGCAAACCCAGATGGCCCAAGTAAAACAGAAATGGGCCCCAGGGACCATTGCTGGCTGGGTAGATAGCTGCTTAGAGAACCTCTTTTCATCATTCAATTACTAGTATATATAGTCCATCTTATTCCCAAACGGTGAGAACATATATTAATTGTTTCCTATTCTACATTTTCTTATATTATTGTGTAATGTCAATTACATCTGACATTGTTGGAAAACTCTATATATGGTATAGAACTGACATCTGGTGTTAATCATCAGAACTACCAGACCATTTGCTCTGTCCAAACCTAACCTCAGCCCACATCGGGCAGCCCGCTTTGAAACTGATCTGAGCCCAAATCGGGCAGCCCGCTTTGAAACTGATCTGAGCCCAAATTGGGCAGCCCCCTTTGAAACTGACCTGAGCCCAATTCATGCAGCCTGGTCATGACCACACTTCAGCCCAGCCATCTGCCCAACATGAAATCCAGCTCAGTTTTGCCCAACTTCAAACAGCCAATCTGAGCTAAAACTAAATTGGCCCTGTGCGGGCTTGCTACTAGGGTACTGAGTATTGCCATCAGTGTGAATCAAGGTTGGTTAGGATACCTGTAGAGGAAACATACGGTCCACATTCTTTAACTACTCCCTATGGGTCGAGGGTTAGGTAGTGGAAGATAGTGTGGCAGGAAATGTTTAGTCACCTCTTCCCGAGAATCTACTTCGTAAATATCTACAGTCTTCATTTACAATTTACCTCAATATTATATCTATCCTCGGGTCTATGATATAACACCTGTGATTAGGCAAAAAAAAAGGTATGTTTCAGGTAACATGGGAAGAAATTGTTGGGTTGGTAGGTCGGATTTAAAATAAAATAATTTTTTAATATGAAAATACTAGCCAACCTTTCCGAAGACCCTAAAATTGACCAAAGATGGGTAAAAATATGAAAATTTCTTCAGAATCTCTCGTTATAATTGACCATTAATTTGGCCTCATGTGGGCTACATAGGTTTTAAAGTCAATGATATTCCATTTATATGCTACAACATGTCAATTACCAACTTTCCTGATGACATACAATGCTGGTTACATTGCCATGAGGACACCTTTTTGAAGGTAGTGGTAGGTCTATAAGGTCTTAAGGATGGGATGGCTTTTTATCACCTCTTGGCCCTTAAAGCTGATATTTAGGTGAGATGCAAAAACAGAAATGGCTGTCCCTAATAGGATTGCTGACAGCCATATGTCTTTAGCAGCGTTAATCACAGTTATCATTCATACTCAATGAGCATAATACAAAGTACGAAGGAATGCCTCTTGCCAAAACTATATTGTGTCAATGTCTGCACCTGACGCTGGTACAACACCAACATAAATGTGGCATGATCTGAGGGCCCTTAGTGAATTAAGGTCCCTTTTCCCAGTGCATGTCACATATGACGGTTGGCATAACGTTGGGCCAACGTTGGGCCAATGTTGGCATGCTGACGTTGGCTCAACTGGAATGCCACCAACCAAAACTATGTTGTGCCAACGTTGGCATCTGACGTCAGGCCAACCCTCGCTTACGTTTTGCCAATGTTGGGCCAAGGTCAGGATGCTAGCTGGGTTAGTTTCCACCCAGCTTAGATATGTCTTAATTATAGATCATTGTACATCAAATCAACCACTATTTAGCCCTCGACCCATTATCTTTTTAGAGTATCATGGTCATAATGTATTGACCATTATAACTTGAAGTCAATTTCATGTATTATGTAAAACAGTCCTTCATGATAATATCTGCACAGAACCGTACATGTACTACATGCCACCCACAGTATCATTACTTTCAGA
Organism: Harmothoe impar; assembly: GCA_947462335.1. Taxonomy (NCBI): domain Eukaryota; kingdom Metazoa; phylum Annelida; class Polychaeta; order Phyllodocida; family Polynoidae; genus Harmothoe; species Harmothoe impar. The sequence continues at coordinate 22,134 of CANHQG010000118.1, forward strand.
TAATTAATTATTGGGGTCATAGAACACAACTCTGATGATTGGGCCATGGGCAAATTATCCACCTATGTATTATGTGAATACTGTAGATTCTGATTTGCTTTAAAATACCAAAATTAACAGTTAAAATATAAATACCTGGTAAGACCATAAGCAAATTACCCAGGTGGTAGCCCACATTGGGGTGATTTTTTTATCTTACGATGCGATATCATATAGGTGATATTCCTAATAATAAAGTATGGTTTATCATATTTGCTTATTTAGATAGGGCTGATGACTATTATTTTGGTTCCAGCTAAAGTTCTGAGCTTCAAAATTTGCCTGCCTGTGACAACCTGTGTCGTGCCATTCTATCTACCACACCTACCATGGCGGTAAGTATAGGGCTCCTTGGGGTTAGGCCATGGGCGCGGCCATGTCCAACCCCCGATGCTTCCTTTGGTTGCCTCTAGATGGGGCCTAAGTCAGGATAGTGATTGCTTCAGTCTGTGTTCCCCTGAAGACATGTGAATAGCATTGGCCCTCAGTAACTAAGGGCCTGTACTGAAGGTTCTCAACTTAGCACAGGTGGTGCTACTATCAACGGCCAGGTGCCCTACAGGCCATAGTCGTAATGCATCATCGACAAATTCTACACAGACAAATATTGCTTTTGGAAAAAAATGACCCATTACCATGAAGATGATCCTATTTTAACATCATGAAAATATTTAATTTTTAACTTTATTTTCAGGTTAACAAAACAAAGCATATGGGCATAGTTGGTGAACTGTACGACTACCCAAGAAAGCTGGTAGAGAAGATATCTCAAATCAAAGTTGCCGACCATATGATGTTCCAGCGCCCGCTCTATGAGCACCATGGCATCGTTGTTGCTGTTGATAAGGAAGAAGGAACATTTGATGTCATTGAATATGATGGAAACAAGACAAAAGCACTTGCAAAAGTTCACTGTAAAACCCATGTTTTTTCTGAGGAAACAGAAAATACGATATATATAGTAGAGTATAATGGCGAATGTTTACCTGATGAGCAGGTTATTGAGAATGCATATAAGTGGCTCAATGCTAAAGGTTATAATTTCTTGCTGAACAACTGTGAATGCATGTCACAGGCTTGTAAGACAGGGAAAGCAAAATCAGAACAGGTCAGAAATATGTTGAGGTTTTTAGGCAAAACAGTAGTCTCAAACCTGGGCACAGGAATCCTCAAGCGTATATCCAAAGTGGCCACGGGAGGAGCTGTTAAGGTGGCACTAGCTACCTATGACATCCGCAAGATTGTGAAACAGAATAAGGCAGGGAAGCTTAACAAGAGGAGAAGAGATGCAATGATAGGCACACGTGTGGCGACTGCAGGGGGAAGTATAGGTGGTGCTATTGGGGGCATGATATTGGGTATGCTACTGGGCGGCCCTATTGGAGCACCTATAGGTGCACTGATAGGAGGTTTGGGAGGGGCACATATGACCTTGGAAACTTCCAAAAGTGTTGTCGCAGCCATAGAGCGACACACGGACCATTTTGAGGACAAATATGATTAGGTAATTAAAGGTTCTAATCTGGAAGTTGTAGACCAGGATAGGAGTGTGGGTGAAGAGGAACAGATTTTATCAAGGTAATCAGGCATCACAATATACCATCCATGCAAAATTGAGGAGGGTCTATGTGAAGAGGGGTGACAGGTAGCTTTGGGCACTACCAAGTTGAGGGTTTGTAGAGGAGTGTTTTTAGGGTGGGTAACATGGTTTGGCGCCTGGGCGATGGGTGAGTGAGCCATATGCCGAGACAAAAGATTTGTGAAATAACTGGGTTGTCACTCTCCAGTTGAGATTAAATCTAATCATTTTGAAGATAACAAATTGCTTGATTCATATTATAACATAGATGTTTTTTGTATGTTATTGAATGCCGTTTTAGAGTGGTGCAAATTTAGCTTTGCTTCGAATATAAGCATTTACGTAATTGGTGTCCTAGAGGTTCTAATTTTATGTTTACCCATCTTGGTGATCTTTGGGTTTATAACTGAGTAGATGTAGCAACTGCTGATGATTATCGTACAATTATGCTATACAAATAACTGGAGCCATAAAATTCTATGTTAGCTTCTAACAAATCTTTCCCTTGAAAGATCAAGTAACTTTCTTTTATTTACTAAAATTGCCATTGTATTCACTAATCGACCATCGTTTTAGTTTTTAAAAGCCCTACCACTGCAGTGGGTATATGAGCTTTAGAATTATTTAAGAGACTATCATATGCTATCATAATGAGTTTTGTAACAATCAAATAGGCTTGAACAGCTCCTATTGAATTTTGAAACTGTTGAATTCTTAAGACATCAAATGCTTATAGTGAATTTTACAACGATTGGATAAGACATCAAACGCTCATATCAAATGTTGAGCTATACATACATGTATAGCATTGTCATCATGTGAATAAGTAACTGCATTACTTGCCACTTAAGCTGTGTGACTTCAATACTAAACATCAATGTCTACAGACGTCTGCCATTTAGAATACGAGTATACTTTATACAAAACTAATATCTATGTCAGAACCATCGAGGTATTTTGATAACGTTTTGAAATCACTCCAAATAATACTATGTGTGTATCGAGGTCTGCAATTAAAGCCCCATCAGATAAATTAGATTCGCAAATCCTCAGGTGGATGCAGTGAAGGAAATTCTATCTACAGTAAAACTTCGTTATAACAAACTCTGTTATTACGAATTTTGTTTATAACAAACTAATTTCCAATATCATAACTTTCTCCCATACATTTCTATAGTAAAAAAACTCCTTTATAACGAAGTACTAGTGCTCTAAATTCGTTTATAACGAAGTAAAATATTCCTTTCAGAAAAACAATCAGAAGTTTTCTGTCCCTTTGAACAGGTGACTGAGGGGGGCTTTTGTCTCTCTGAACTCCGACCACTAGTTAGGTCAGTGAGGTGGGCTTCTGTCCCTTTGAACTATCCCTACCCCCCCCCCCCCCCTCCTGTGTTATAACTCACCTGAAGCCCTGACTCTTCCCTTGCCTCCACCATCCCTCTCCAACCCTCCCTCCTCCCGTGTCCTAAAACCCCTGATGCCCTACCATACCCCCCCCCCCCACACACACACCTCCCTTCTCCCATGTCCTAACACCCCTGATGCCCTACCATACTCCCCCCCCCCCCCCCCCCCTGCATTACTTGCCAATAAAGCTGTGTGACTTCAATACTAAACATCAATGTCTACAAACGTCTGCCATTTAGAATACGAGTATACTTTATACAAAACTAATATCTATGTCAGAACCATCGAGGTATTTTGATAACGTTTTGAAATCACTCCAAATAATACTATGTGTGTATCGAGGTCTGCAATTAAAGCCCTATCAGATAAATTAGATTCGCAAATCCGCAGGTGGATGCAGTGAAGGAAATTCTATCTATTTGTATATCCATCTGCTTATCTTTCTCTTATAATTACCTTGGTGCGCAGCACCATTCCCCTCTGAATTGCTGACCACATTATTTTCCACCAGAGAGAACCGATACCCTGCATGTGTGTATCATGATCTTACATCCCACATTGTATCCCGGGCTTGGATACTCTTGCAGTAGAAACATATAGCATTATTATTATTATTATTATTATTATTATTATTATTATTATTATTATTATTATTATTATTATTATTATTATTATTATTATTATTATTATTATTATTATTTGTAAAATTATTAGTGTATGGATCTTTATATAAGAAAAAGACAACGGAAAAATAGTTTGGCCTTTGATCAGTTAATTATACCTTGACATGGCCTTGGTAAATTGGAATATGACTAGAATATTATGCTATATCTTTGTAAACCTATTGTCTCCGAAGAAATTGTGCGAGCAACTGAATTCTCCTGAGTGTTGTTTTGGGGGTCAGCGAATTTTGACAATAAGAATATTGAGTGAGCAAACCCTCTTGAGCGGAGAAACAGCTTCCCAACACCATCATTGTAGAAACATGTACCATGGTAACAATGGGGTTTACAATATCACATGAGAAATTAGTTGGGCATTAAATAGCATCAAATATTATTCAACAATATACATATTTATTCAAATGTTAAAAGTTATTAACCCATGAGGGAAGGGCAAGACAACGCGTTTAACACCTTGCTTATACACTGCGATTGATATTTTTCCCTTTACTTGTGTTTTACACACAGGAATATAATCAGGTACTAATAATTTTATGTAAAATTATTGTTTCCCTTTTAAATCACGACAAGCGTGTATAAGCGTTGGGGAAAAAAATGCTTATACACTGATAGTCTGAATGCTCCAGGCTTCAGTCTATAGTGGCTTACCCAGGTTAGTCATGGGGATATGGGCCTAAAATGACTAAGGTTAAACAAAAGGCCTTACTCAAAAAGACTTCTACTCATTAGAATGGAATAACTATGGTCTCAGAGATAGTCATTACTGACTATCTCTGAGAGTATTAACTTAGTTTCCACTTGAAGGATCAATGCCCACACTTTACATTTACTGATGGTTAATGTTATTTTTTATGGAATACGGCAGCCACATTGATTTAATCAAGGCTGTATTCCACACCCCCATGATGTAACCCTCACCAGTATTTCATGGTCTGTGACGTCATCAAAAATGGTGGTTTGTTCACATTTGTACAGCATACAAATAAGCTTACCTCAGCCCTCCCTGGCTTAGAATCATTAAATGGGCCTAAATATGTAAATCGATCACAAAGGAGCACTCGTTTTAGTCTGTTGACAAGGTTAATTCACTTGTTGAATGCCAGGCCGCATTTCACCTGGACTACGGCCTCATGAAATATGGTCTGACATTAAATTCGTGACACATCCCTGTCAATTAACAGATCTTGGGAACCTTTGTCTATATATTCCGAATCTGTTCTTGACCTAGGAATAGCAAAGCAGTATCTGGAAATCCTGTTCATCTCCAAACAAAATAAGGCTTGTCATGTAGAAGGTCAAAAGTTGAGCTGGTCTACTTTCTATTTGCCTATAGGTCATAGGAGAGATCTAGCAGGGGATGTTGCCACTTAAAGACTCCCGACAGGTTGGATAAGATAAGCACATATTATTTGACATGCTGTCACTATATATACAAGACACCAACTCGATGTGGCATATCTCTATCTTTGAACAGTTTTTTGGATTTTCATCAGTTTCAATGATTTAGGATTCATCTAGCGTTCATTTCCTGAGTATCCTTTTTTCTTTTATCAATAGCTCAATCATTTGGCTCTACAAAGCTGTTCAAGGTAGCATAGTCACTTGAATATTGATGCCCATTTCTCGCCACTAATCGTGCTCTGGCGAGTAAAATCACCAGGGCTGCTTTGAAACACCATGCCTACAATATGGGGCTGATACACTCCCAAAGGTCGGCATGATATATAGCACATATTCTCCCTATTTCATATAAACAAATTCGCATTCATCACCTCATTAGCACAATATCTTATGCTTGAAGAAGAGGATTTCAGGGGATATCTTATTCTTCATCCAAAGACAGGGACTCCCCTGGTCTCGCAGATAGATAGCTAACCCTACACCCCATGATGTGCGGCCTGGCATTCAACAATTTAAGTAATACCGTCAACAGACTGAAACGAGTGTGCCTTTCTGTTCATCCTTTTACCTTTTTTGATTTGAAAAAAGTCTGGCAGTTTTAATAGAATATGATTATTGATATTTAACTGAGCCACTGTTTTATCAAGGTAATGAGTCAACACAAACATATTTTCCAAAATTGAATTACTTGTTCAAATCAACTCTTGGTTTAAATATGCATTCAAGGTGGCTCATCATTCACGACAATCTGACTGGACCCAATATTGACCCTAATTAATGGTTGGGTACGAGTCCCTTGTTCCCGCTATTGGTCAGGTCATTTGCGCGCGCCAAACCTCTGTTATCCGGTTAGGAGCGCCCCCTATGTTATGTATCTAGGCGGAGTGTGTACGTTGGTTACCGCTGTTGTTTACGCCAGAGCGCCGCCCAGAGAGGTTGGACAGCTCGCTGCTCACTTGCTTTGTATCATATTTACCGTGGTTAGTTAATTAAATTTTTTTTCTTTCAATTTGCTTATGTCGAGTCAATACATATCTAATAAACAGGCAGGTTTAATCCAGCCCAAGTCCATATAATGCATTGTGCTTTATTCACTCTCAGAATTACCTTTCTACCAATATGTAATATTTACTTATAGGCACAATGACAAGAAGATACGATTTGAAAAATTTAACGCCCACAATTTTCAATTCCATATTGTTAATATTCCCAACATGTTCTTGACCTAATGATTTCGAAGCGGAATCTGGAAATAATGTTATCTCAAAACAAACAACTTACTCACCATATATGCCAGACTATGACCGTGTCATATCCTATGAAGTGTGATATCTAGAGGGGTCAGAAGTTTAGTAGGCCTTTTTTTTCTTAAGATAATAGGCACGTATCAATTAGTGATCCAAGGCATTAAATACTTTATATTTTTGGGTACAACATTTACTATGCTTAAGTACTGGAAGGTCCGTATTTAATGCCACCATTGAAAATAATGTGGACGTATTTAATGGGCTGAATTAGCTTCATGTAAGAGAATGAAAAACAAATGCCAAGTACATTGATACAGCTCTGATCTTTTTCACTTGTGGAGGCTGGGGCGTATTAACTCAGCCTGCAGCTTCATGGGACACTGCTCCAGCTCCCACTTGTGAAATATAACAGAGACAGTATCAATGGGCGTTGGAATCTGTCTATATTTGTAATGCTTTAATGTTGATAATCATATTTGAATGAGGCCACATTTCACATTTCTTCTGCTCTTTACCTATGAAATTCCGAGCTATTGGAACAGATGGTTCCCAGACCGTTCTTCATTTCGGCCGTATACAGAGATGTCTGTACTTGGGAGAAAGTTCAGTATTTGTAAAAAGAATCCTTTATTTGTGTTAACTTTGGAGGGGGAATGGACAGGGAGGTCGGGGAACGGACTGCAAAGTCTGGGTGACCTTTTAAGGACCTTAAAGGCGCCTTCATGGACCACATGGTGTAAAATGCCACAACTCCTGCCTATCGCCATAACAGTGGGACTCTACTACCCAATTGGGGCTACTGTGAAAGTACTTATATTCACGGGTATACATTAATTTTCCGCGGATGTGGCACAATAGACTAATTCGTGTGTATTTATTCCATACTGAAGCATACTAGAATATCGTGGATTTTCAATTTCCGTGAATATTACCCCCTATACCGGTAGACACTGTATATGACTCGCCTCCTAATGTACCCGAGTATGAAACAGACCTGCTCGCGCATCTGTCCTATATAGATACTGTCAAAATGATTAATACAATCAAATGTAATAAGCCTTCATCTATTAAGCACATGAAATCCTATGTTGTTAAGGATGCTTTTATCAGTATACCGGAGGTTATAATGTGTCTCTATAATCTGTGTCTAAGAAAATGCATTTTTCCCAATAGCTGGAAGGCAGCCACGGTGAAGAAATCCAACTCAACTGATGATGGTGATCTGAGGCACATTAGTCTCTTGCCTCTGCCTGGTAAACTGCTTGAGAAGGTTGTATGTAAAAGGCTACAGACATATATGAGAACTTATGATATTTTGACTCCGCGCCAGCATGGATATAGAGAGAAACATTCCATGGTCACAGCAATTAATGAGCATCTCACTAGTATAGTAGAAAACATTATTTTAGACAAACCTACTCTATCATTATATTTAGATTATAAAACTCCATTCTATTAAAAAAATTATCAAAATTTGGACTGGTTCTCGAGTTACCTTACCCAAAGAACTAAATGTACAATGGCTAATAATCATGTTTCTACCACAAAACCGACCCTATCTGGCGTTCCACAGGGGTCAGTTTGTGGTCCTGTTTTATTTTCTATCTATATAAATTCATTACCAATGTTAGGAGATTTTGATATTACGCTCTACGCGGATTACGCTGTAATATCTGTTCATGATTACACCTCAATGCAGCCTATCCTCAATAGTCTTGCTAGTTGGTGTAAGTTGAACAGTCTCACGGTTAATGAGAGAAAAATAAAATGGATGCTGTATAATGGAAATGTTAATGACTGTCCTGCCCTAAGCTTAAATAATATGACACTCGAGACAGTAGATATATATATATACCTTTGAATACTTGGGCCTGACAATTGACCCTAACCTCAAATTTATTGAGCACAGAAAGAGTGCTATAGCAGGAATCAGGCATAAGTGAGAGATCACATAGACACGGAAGATGCCCTAGTCATGTACAAGACTATGTTCTTGCCCAGTCTTGATTACCCTAAATGTTATATGAATGTAAACTAACTTTCATCTTTGATGTATCATTTATTCAACAACTCATCACAACTATATGCTCGATTGACTGAAACTGCATGTACAACCTCTTAATTATCATAAAGAAGTGATTGTCATGTAATAGCCATGTCATACCTGGACTGTATGTATCATGATTGAATGATATGAGTAGCCATATATACCCAGCCTAATAAAGTATGACCACAGTACTCTCACTAATCAGATCCCCTTTGTTTGTGCAAGTTTGTACTCACCAAATCAAACCTAATCTTAAGTGTGTCAAAACAAAACTTGAAATGACAGGAGTGTAGACTGGCCCAAACTCCTGAGTTATGCAGTTTGGGGGCTAAGGAGGGACAAGTAAGAAAGTTTAAACAAGTGTAATATATTGAAAGGTATTTATATTGGCTCCTTGGAACACTTTTTTATACATCTTTAACCCTAGCGGTTCAGTTTTTATCGCCTCACAAACTCCATCATCTGTTTTCAGGTGACTCCGCGCCCAAAATAAGGTGATTATGTACATTGTGTCTCAAGATACATCACAGCAACTAATAACTTTGCTTAAAGACTGGGACAAGATATATCTTAAGGCATACCAAGATTGGATACCGTCCCTGAGATAGTCTTTGAAATACAGCCCAATGAATTTTGAACATTTATCAAAAATATGAAATTTCAACTACATACTCTCAATTTTACCCTAGTTCACTCAAAATGCTTCAATTAATTGTCAAAATCACTCTACAATGTCCTGAGGGTATGTACTTTACAAAATATTGACCATTAGGATCCCTTGGTGAACCTACTTGGCACAGTACTGGCTTAAAAATCTGCTATTTCACCTTATTTCGGTCGGGGCCAAAATAAAATATTGTATAAATGTAGGTTGAATAAGTGAAATCCTCAAATTTCTGGTTTAGAGCATTAGAGGGTGCGGGTAGGAAGCAGGGGCACAAAAGATAACTTAAATATATTGGATATTAAAAATTCTGTGTGGGTTTTACTATTATCAGCGAGGCGAGTGACTCCGGGACCAAAACAAGAGGGTGACTCCGGGACCAGCATAATGTATCACAATACACATATGCTCCTGGATGCTAGAATATTGGTTTTTCTTCAATTATTCTTTTCTTCTGGCAAAATGTACAATAGTTACCTCACAGTCTGGGGTAAAAAGGATACTTTGTAGATCTTCTTTATTTACTATATAGGGGTATGAAATTGAATGGACTTTTAAATTTTTTGCTGACAATACACACTTAAATGGCTCTGGAGAAAAGAATATGGTATATATCAACTGAAAATGACATTTGGGATGGGCTGTTGTTGCCTGAGTATACATGGGAGACATGTAAAAATGTCATTTTGAGTTTTTTTGACATGTTTTGGGGGCCAGAAAACGAGAAATTTTGGACCAATTCACAAAAATAAAGAAAATTCTGGAAAGTTTAGGATGTTTTCTCATATATACCAGAAATCTGAAAAAAATGATGCAAAGGTTGTTATTCTGTAGGGGTATAAGACTGAAAAGGGCCAGAGATAGCAAAAACTGCATAACTCGGGAGTTTGTGCCGTCTATGAGTGCTGGAAAAGATAACAGTTTTAACGTAAGGGGATATTTACACCTTGTTCGGAGACAAAAACTCACAATCCTTCTGGAGTCTACCCAGGCATACTGATATAATAGGTCTACCGTAAGCTCACCGCTTTGAAGTAAGTTGTCATTTATGCACATTTGTATATATGTGTATGATCAAAAGAACTTAAATGTAAAGTTACCTTCAAGTTATCAATATTTACAAATTTAGTGAATATAAATACATTCTTTATAGTATTGATTTAGATATAGGTTGCTTCCTTTGAAATGAATAATGAGTAACAAGGAACAGGTCATGAGTCTGAAATTTGTCCTGAATTTACTTTGATATACCAATTAAAAGAGATTTGCATTTTGACTTTTATTGCTATAAATGTCATCATTTAAAAAAAAAGGGTAGTTCGGTCGGATGTTTTATCTTTATTTTTTCAAATGTTGAAATGCCAGGAATATGCGGTGATTTGCCACATATTTGCCCCTCATATGCCTCTCAAGTCTCATTTCATCAGTTCATTGCTGAAACTTGAGGCGCCACCTAGCGAGTGCTGTGGTTGCTACTAAAATAAGTATATAAAATTCTATCAAGGCATTGATTAAACACCAATTTACATATAATACCAAAATAATATCATAATTATTATTCACCCTGAAACTCGGGTCTGAAACACATTTTCTCTTGTTTTGGCCACGTGAATAGTGAACCACACCATTTCAATGTGGGCTGGGTTCCTAATAATTGGATATGCGTCATATGTGTTAGGAATAGGCTTTATCAATATAATTTTGGTTCCAGACTGTGCCAGCCTGTGTTGTGCTGCTTCTCTCACCATATTCACCATGGGGGTAAGTATCATAAACCCTTTACACAGAGAAGCATTATTTTGGTCTTAGGCAAATTATTGAGGCAAATCTTTCTTTTATACATCTGTATTATTAATCGAAGTCGAGTAATTAATTGAAGTCAAATTTTCTAACTCCCTTAAACTCCAGGTACCATCCATATATTTTAACACCAATCAAGACTCAATTTAAAATGCTTATTGATTTTTTAGAGGCCTCCTGCAGGATTCATCTGCTGTTTGTAGGTCACAAGATGCCTTGTTAAAATGGGCTTCCACCACTTAGTCAATTATTCATTTTCAATTATAGAATGCATTAAAAAAAATTCCTTTGATTTTCAGGCTAACGAGTCAAAGAATATCATTTTGGATCGTGAACTGTACCCAATGAAGCATGTGAAGAAAATATCTGACCTCAGAGTTGCTGACCACATTGTCTTCCAGCGCATTATCTATCAGCACCATGGCATTGTTGTTAATGTAGATGAGAACAAAGGAACATTTGATGTGATTGAATACTCTAGCCACAAGTCAAAATCACTGGCAAAAGTTGACTGTAACACCCACGTTTTCTCTAAGGAAAAAAAGGTATACATAGTGCAGTATAATGGAAAATGTCTGCCTGATGAACAGGTTATTGAGAATGCAGAAAATTGGAAGAATCATATGGATTATGATATATTGCTAAACAACTGTGAATGCATGGCACAGGCTTGTAAAACAGGGAAAGCAAAAAGTGACCAGGCTAGAAATCTGTTAACGTTTCTTAGTAAAGAGGTAGTTCCTAAGTTAGAGTCTGTTGGTAAAGGGGTAGAGAATGTAGGTAAAGAGGTAGGCACTGGAGCAATGATCAGTGCAAGAAGGATAGTCACTCATGTGTGGGCTGTTGGAAGTGTAGTCGAGGCAGGACTAGCTACCTATGACATCCGCAGGATTGTGAAACGGAATAAGGCAGGGAAGCTTAACAAGAGGAGAAGAGATGCAATGATAGGCACACGGGTGGCGACTGCAGGGGGAGATATAGGTGGTGGTGTTGGAGGCATGATAGTGGGTGGAATTGTGGGTGGCCCTATTGGAGCAGTTGTAGGTGGACTGATAGGGGGTTTGGGAGGGAGACTTGTGGCTTGGGGAACTGCCAAGGGTGTTGTCACAGCCATAGAGAAGACCACTGACCACTTTGAGGACAAGAATGATGAGGTAATTGAAGGTTCTAATCTGACAGATGTGGTATAAGGACAGGAAGATGTAGATCAGGATAGGAGTGTGGGTTAGGAGGGACAGGTATAAGGACAGGAAGATGCAGAGCAGGATAGGAGTGTGGGTTAGGAGGGACAGGTATAAGGACAGGAAGATGCAGAGCAGGATAGGAGTGTGGGTTAGGAGGGACAGGTATAAGGACAGGAAGATGCAGAGCAGGATAGGAGTGTGGGCACAGGCGTCCACTGAGCCGTGCTCTGGTGGAGATGGTTTGCAGTGGGTTGGTAGTATTAGAGTAAAGGCCTGACACTGTGGTGGTACGGTCATCCAGGTGACCACGTGACCAAACTCTACATACCAGGCCTATACTAGTGACATCTATTGATACTTGTGGGAACTACCTGGTATGTAGAGTTTGGTCACGTGGTCACCTGGATGACCGTACCACCACAGTGTCAGGCCTTTACTCTAATACAACCAACCCACTGCAAACCATCTCCACCAGAGCACGGCTCAGTGGACGCCTGTGAGTGTGGGTGAGGAGGGACAGGTAGAAGGACAGGAAGATGCAGAGCAGGATAGGAGTGTGGGTGAGGAGGGAAAGGTAGAATGTCTGATAGATGAGGGGGTGGTAGAACTATCCATGCAAAATTGAATTACCTGTTGAAATCAACCCTTGGTTGAAATGATCATAAAGGTGGCTGACAATTCACTGCAATATTACAAACCTGTCCATGTTGTGAACACCACTAACTTTATGCTGATCCTACATCTAACCGACATAAATGATGAAGTAAATGTCGCTGTAAGAAGAAAAAGGATTTAGTGGGAGTAAAAATGTAAAGTAAGATACTTCAGGCCTGAAATTGATGCATAGTAAGATGACTTGATTTAATTAGTCATGATTTATTTTCGAGATAATTGGGTCAAGAACCTCTCAACATCAAATGCATGAATTCATAAGCATTATGAAAAGGGTTAAGCTCATTCTGTCATGAACAACATTTTCTGTTGTAAGAGTGACTCTGCACCAAGCTTTCCTTTGTAATTATATGAAATTAAGCCAGATCATATTCACCATGTTAAATTGTTCAAATGAAACTGCTTCATATTATAATGCAAATGTATCTTGAATGCTATCAAATTTATTTTTAGAGTGCTGAAAGTATAGATTTGCATCCTATATAAAGGAACATTAACATTTATATGATTAGTAGCCGATTACATGTAGCAATTGCTGATAACCAGCCTTGTACATATATACAATGAAACCTCACAATGTCATGTTGTAAGAGCTGCATAAACAGTCAAATGCTGATATTGTGTTCTGGAATACATACCAGTACATGTATACCTAGCTAACATAAATACATTATGTTATGTAAAGATAACGTTTTTGACGTAATATACCGCTCTACCATTATAAGGAGCCATAGATAAACGTAATATAACGTTGTATAATGTTTTCTTGTTTTAATACTGGGTAACAGCTGCTGATATTGAGATTTGTAACTCTTTGATAAAACATTAATGTTGTAACACCTGAATAAGGAGTCAAATGCTGATATTGAGTTTTGAAATAAATACATGTATAACATTGACATTATGTGACTAGATTAAGAGACAATAAAGCTACGGGATATATCAAACATAACTGTCTTGGTTCTTCTGTTCATTCAAAATAATGGAATATCTTATAAACTTAAAAAAAGAAATGTTTCAAGGTCTGAACCGCTTCCATAACTTTCAGTTGAGGTATTGTAGAACTGCACTGTAAAAGGGAAGTACTGTACACTTGCAGCAAAAGTTGCTGGCAACTTTCTTTCCAGTAGATTTTGCTGTAGGTGTACAGCAAGTCAGTTGCTGTACATGCACAGCAACTTCTTCTGCACATAAGTTGCTAGCAACCTTTGTAGATTTTGCTGTACATGTACAGCAATTGGATGCTGTCAAGTTACAGCATTTCTACTGTAGGTGAACAGCAGTTTCATATTATTGTTGTCATCAATTTATATCTAATTAATATGCATGCATGAAGAGTACTTTCCTGCATTAGTACAATTTCAGCTAGAATGATACACATTACACAATGTAATGGTTTTATCCTGCTTTAATACAGCTAAACTGTATTTGATACTAACCTATAGTCCGTGGCACCAAGAAAGGGACTACCAAACTTTGTTTGTCCTTTGGCATTTCAAGTAATGATCCACTACTTTGCCGCTAGTAGTCGCATCATCTTCATGTAAAAAACGTTTTTTAGCTGAGACTCTGTAGTTTAAGGTAATGACAATGTCATGTTTCTCTGGAGAAATGTGGGTAATTGTGAAATTTGTAAATACCCTAGAAACATTTCTGAAATGTTGTATTTTTGTTGACTTTGATTTGCATTAGCACCTATAGAAATTGAAATACACTGTCAGAGATGGAATTAGTCATCAAATAAATGAGGGAACAATTTTTTCTTCACAATGGTACCATTTAGAACATTCTGGTTAAAAAAGTGCAGATGTGAGCCTTTCCACAAAGTGAGATCGAAATATTCAAAAATTGCTTAAAATCAGCATTTTTCTAGTGTGCAATAAAGAGTGTTTACCAATCTTGTCGTGAAACTGAACTTTACAAGCAAGAGAATGAACAATTTCCCTGATTGTAAACATTTATTCTCATGTGTATGTGTTTAGCTCTTTATCGGGAAATATTTTGTGCCCATTTGAGTTGTTTCTACATGTTATTTTACATAGAAAACAAGCCTAATTCAATAGTCCCTTTCTTGGTGCCACGGACTTTTTTTTTTTAATATTTAAAAACCCAACTCAAAATTTAGGCAGGCACACAACGCCGTTTATAGGCTATGCCAAAAATAAACAACATATCTAAGCAACCTGGGAGGACTCCTGCCACAGATGGAATTGGTGTGACTATTAGAATGGAGAGATGAAGCAGTAGGGTTATTGATATAGTAGAATTTGGAACTTGTGCCCTTAAGGCAACACTGTACGTGTTGGCCTCCCATATAGGGGGGACCTTTGGTATATGAAGGTCTCGTTTTTTTTTTGATTTTGCAATGTGTATTTATTCATAAGATGATATTTCAAAATACAACAATCAAAAAATACATGTGAGCTTTATGGCGTTACATATCCAATTTTGTCACAGTATCATTCAGGGTCTAGTGCCCTCCATTTTATGTTGATGCGCTTTATAATCAAATGGAGAGAAGTGACACTCATATAGTGCCAATATTACCAACATAAACTTACAATATACCAGTAGTATAGTATGTATCGGAACGGGACTATAGTTAAGTACTGTTTATTACTCAATCGACATGCAGCCAATCAGAGGCCTCCATTTGGTCACGTGACCCGTTGCCATGGTAACGTGACCTACTTAGGGCTCTCAGCCAATCAGAAGCCAGCATTCTGGGTGACCTACTGACCTACTTAGAAGCTCTCAGCCAATCAGAGGCCGGCATTCTGGTAACCATGGTAACGTGACCTACTTACGTCACGTGACCTACTTAGGCTCAGCCAATCAGAAGCCGGCATTCTGGTAACTAGGGTAACGTGACCTACTTAGGGTTTGTTTGTAAACAACACCACGTGGCTCTCTTGTTTGTAAACAAGACCACGTGACACGTGACTGTTTGTAAACAAACAAACAAAAAAAAGTTATGTAACTTATATATAGAAATAAAAACACAACAAGATAATTTCTTTTCTTTTCATTTTATTCTTTATTTTCATTTCAATCAGAAAAAACACACAAGTTTATGCTTTTTAAGCTTGCTTCTTCGATTTGCAGCAACTCAACAGGCCGCAAAGTCTCACGCCGCCGTCACTTGCACCACCACACCCCGGACGACTTCTCTCCAATAGACATTGCACGACTTTGGATAAATCCAACACCATTTCGGCAAGGCAGAGAATCTTTGCCTCCATGAAACGGCTGCCATCGCAACAACCCGTCACAACAGCATCATCGATAGCTTCTGACTCACGGCCCGGTCGCTCAGCTTTGGGATTTTGCTCATGCGCATGACGCACTTCTTGGGGTTTCTTGTTCGACATGCTTCAATTAGGAAATGAACGCAATGAGGTCCACAGGTGTCAGTAGAAGTGTCTTGTAGTTGAATGCGGTTTCTTTGCCACTTGAACGGAGCAGAGCGTTCCACGAAAGACAAGAACTCCGCACTCAGCGGCGGTAAGCCGAAGGAATCAAAGTAGTACACTTCACCCGTGCTCGACACGTAAAACGCCACCCAATGCTGACCTGGTAAATGTTGCGGATCTGTGTTGCTCACGAAACAAGTGTCTTTGATAGGGTGCTTCGGAATAGTGTCACAAGAGAAAACGCCCAGGAAACGATGTTTTGTGTGAACGTTTTCCTTCAACACTCTGCTTATTTCAAGCGTGTTCATACGATACGCCAAGTACCGCCGTCTTGTCTTCAGTTCATGTGGTAGTCGGTGACGGGGTGTCGATCTCGGGTCAGCTCGACGACGTTGTCGTACACCAAGTAGAGTAGCACCGTTGTTGTCGCTTGTAGCGCCGAGCGGAAACTGACTTCCACCCTCAGCTGACCCGCTCTTATAAGGTTCACGCGACACCCGTCGTGCGATCTGTCTGGGGTTAAGTCGAGGGGGAACACCGTGTAACCGTTCAGGAATTGATCGTATGAAATACCGCAGGAGCGCGCGCCCTCGTACATCCCCGTTTCCGTGTGTAGCGCCAAGTACTCTCTCACGGCCGCTTTGGTCTTAAAGTCGGGCACGTAGGCGTCGTTCGGCACTTTCTGATCGTTCACTATCACTTGAAGCGAGCTGATGTCGTAATGCTTCATCTCGAACGGGTTCTTGGTGTAGCTACCGTTGAAGGCGTCGTGGTCAAGGAAGCAAATCATCATCGACTTGGGAAGCTGGCCTGTGTTGGAGTGCGTGTAGCTGTGATCTCTGTTACCTTGAGGGATGGCGTACGTCGTCACCTCCACTCTGTTCACCGGGTAGTCGAAGGGCCCGTGTTCTATCACCGCTCTCTCGTGCGTTTCCGCTACAGCGTCCGCCACCAGCACGCGTCGCACGTAGAGCTTTGCTTTGTAGATCTTCAAGCTGTAGCCTCCGTCAGCGGCGCACATCAGATAGAAAGAGGGCGCCGCTTGTTTCAGAGTGAGATTGATTTCTGTCTCTCCAACGATGAGCTTCGGTTGATGAGCCAGGTCAAAGTGCAGTCGCGCCATCAGCGAAAAGCGCTTGTTGGAGATTAGCTTCTTGCGCGCTTTGTACCCCGCATTCGCGTCAGTCAACGTGTCAAACTGACCGGGCGTATCTTCATGCCACCCCTGGGCGCTCATGACGCCGTCCTTCACGTCTTTGTTGTAGTTGAGTAACCCTTCCAAGTAAGCTCGGTAAGGGTAGGTCTCGGTGTTGCCAGACACTTTGAAACCGCCGATGGAGACTTGGACGTCTTTGAAGAGCGAGTGAGCCAAGTTGTTCACCGGAGCTACCGCGTCGGTGTCCTCGATCGCCGCTCCGTTCGCTTTCAGCACTTGACATTCCAGATGAAGGTAATTCTCGTTCAGGTCTGTGTACTCTTGCGACTTGTTGATGGTGAAATTTATGTTACCTCCATCCTCTAAAGAGTTTTTTGTTTCTATCCCCAGGAAAGACGACTTTAAGATAGTAGTCTGAGTCGGCGCTACGGTGTGCAGGTCGAGCTCAGAGAGCGCGCACTCGTTACTGCTCTCGTGTACGTAAGCCATTGTGTTCTCTCTTCACGCGGCCGACAGACTGACGCCGGCCGCCTCCAGTCTTTTTATTTATACCTGAACGCCTAGGCGCTTACCGGTCAAAAAACATCCCCTCTACGTCTCTTGCAAGAGCCACCGCCCGTCTGAGGAGAATGCCGGCGACGTTTCGACCCTTTCTTAGACGCGACAGGCGTCTTTCCTCCCGAGAACGCCGTACTCGCCAGTCTCTTCAGAGCGCCTGCGCCTCGGTCTTTCACGCTGCTCTTTAAAGTCCGACCCGCCAGCACATCTTTAGCTACGCCCACACCGGCGCGGAGCAGCGTTTTTCCCACCGACTTCAATAGCGGGGTAGCCGAGCGCATCAGACCTAACAGAGCGCCGCCCAAACCGTGCCCGCTCTGGAAAGAGCGCCCGCTGTACACGTTCACGCCGTTGCCCAGCTGCGCGTTGTAGTAATCGCTGTACCCTCTGCCGACGGTGCGCCTGGGTGGAAAGTACGGAACGCGTTGACGCATCATTTTTCTCTCTTTCAGCGCTCAATAGGTCTCAGATGAAGTGTCACGGTCACCTCGCCTCTACCGAATGGGATGGAATGACCGGATCGGTCTCTTAAATAGATGCCGACCTCGGTAAACCTCTTGGATTTCAAGGGGAAATAATCCAAATGGGGAAAACTGATAGCTTGCACGCCACCTCGACGCTTTCCGCCTCTGTCCACCGCCACGCAGCGCAACAGCGGCACTTGCATGTCGCCCACACGTCTCTCTTGGATCATGTCGGTGTATATGTACACAGAGTGCACGTCCCCGTAAACATCCATCGAGTAGGCGCCGGTAGTCGGCGACGCGAAACACGTCTTCTCTCCGAAGCCTAGAACGCATGCGAGATGCTGACTCAGCAGGACAGCACAGTGTCTCGGCGGTTTGATGGTGACGCGTTTCGTCTTGGCGTCGTACGATAAGATCCGCATCGGTTTGAGCAAGAAGCTGTCGCCCTCTAGTCTGTCATCTCGCAACGTCTCACTCAAGCGCTCGATTAGGGTGTGGTTGCTTCCTGTGAAAATAGGAGGTATCTCGAATATGTTTGGCATGAAACTGCGCACTCCCATGTCCTTCTCCATCTTTTCGATCATCTGTCTTGCTTGATGGCTGATCGTCTTCTTCTTTACCGCCGGGGACAAGAACTGCTTGTATACGGCATTCGTCTGTCTCAAGTCGACCTCTCTCTTGAACCTTTTTGTTTCCGGTTTCAATTGCTGCTCTTCCGACGTGTCTGATATCTCTTCCACCGTTACATAGCTCGCTTCCTTCCAGCTCAGCGGGAATTTTGAGCTGAACGTTAGCTTGCTCAGACCGTTCGCGTTTTTCATTCTCTTCCAGTCTACCTGTGGTTTTTTTCCTTCGGAGAATTTAGTTTCTTTTAAAACCTGGATCGCCTCCTCTAGCGAACCTTTGGTGCGCAGAGGAACAACGATGATCAAGTCGTCGTCGTGCACGTTAGTCCATTCTGTAGGGAGGATGATCTCAGTCAGAGCCGCTTCGTACGCTTCGGGCAGAAGGAGCGGCGAGTCGAAGTGAGTTCGGAAAGACGTCAAGCTGTTGTCAGGATAATACTCCATAGAGCTGTTGCTAGGTAGAGTGATGTTCATTTTTTTTTTTTTTTTTCTTTTTTTTTTCTACGTTATTTTTTTGACGGGGATCCACTCGTTGAACTTGTCGTCGTAACCTAACCAACGTACGAAAGCTAACTCTTTACCGTCGACGGTCTTGCGGCGCAACACCTCGTCTATCAGGTAGTTGTTGTCGTAACGACTCTTGTACACCTTCTGAACCTCTTCCGGGTAGAAGACGCCTTTTATCTCCTCGCCCTTGTCGTCTTTCAGCTCGAACCCTCTGCTTCCCAACGTCTTAGCAACGTCGACCACTTCCTCGCGCCAGTTTCCCTCGTACCCTTTGTCGAAGGCGCCTTTAGTTCTCAACATCCTCACTCTGTCACCCGGAGCGATTACGTCGACGGCGGACGTCTTTGTTTTTTTCTTCTTTTTCCATATTTCGTCGATTTGTTTGTTAGTTGGGAGATCTAGTCGGTAGAAAACTGTTTCGCTGTTTTCCGAGCTGACTTGAGCCGGCGCCATTTTCAACGTCTTGTGGTGAGTGCGATTGTAAGAAGACACTACATGGTGCAGTACGTCTACGTAGCGATACGTGCGCTTGTGTGTGAAATAACGCCACAGCTTCTCCTTCAGACTGCGGTTCAAGCGCTCCACTAGACTAGCTTTGATGTCGTCGTTCTCGCCAGTGAAGAACTCTATGCCCTCGCTCTTCAAGTGATCTTGAAAGATCTTGTTCAAAAACTCTTTCCCCTTGTCTGTCTGAACAGTGCGCGGTCGTCTCTCGCCAGTGCCTGTCATCTCTCGGAAGGCCTCGGTGACATCAGCGCCGCTCTTGGATTTAATGGGAACGGCCCACGCGTACCTAGAGAAAACGTCGATCGCCGTCACCACGTACCGGAAGCGGTCGTTGTGAGACGCCAAAGCTTGCATGTCCATCAGATCTATCTGCCACTGCTGATCGATTGCGCCGGTTATAGTCTTGTTCCTTGCGAATTTTCTCCGAATGGGTTTATGTTTAGTGTAGGCGTCCAGCGACACTAAAGCATCTCGGATGACGGCCGGGTTCAGGTGGCGAAAATGATGTTTCTGGAGTTTAGTCACGCTAGTGAAACTGGAGGGCGCTTTGACGTCGGTATATCTAGCTACTACGCGCTTCTTTTCTTTTTCCTTCTTGGTCAGTCTCTTCACTGGTTTGCCCATGGTGGGCCTGTTGAGGGCGTGAACGACGAGCTCGCCGCTAGGCGGTTGCGCCCTCTCCTTTTCTTACTCGCCACGCTCCTATAGGAAGTCGGAGTTTGGAAAAGTTCACTGTCGTCCTCCTCGTCGTCAGAGGATTGATCGTCCACCTGGAGAGAAGAGTCTGCTGCTGCTACTGCTGCTGCTGCTGCTGCTGCTTCTCTTTCTTCCGAGTCGAAGCTCGGTCGTTTCCGACCTCTGTCAGCAAGCCGTGTGTCCAAACTTCGGCCAGGTCCGCTCGCTTTATACAGATGGTTTCCGATCAAGGAGTCTGTGGGAACTGCTTCGCGCAGCGCTTTCGTGAACGGCGAGTAGCCCGCCGGTCTGGGCGCCGTCTTCCTGAACCTGGCAGCGTCGTTCAGTAAGTCCACTATGTTGATGCGATGCTCAGGTGGTATTCTCCGACCCGACATCTCGCGCACCGCGCCGTCCTCGTTCCACTTGATCACACCGGATTTCTCCAATTGTTTGTACAGCGCCACGGTCCGAGTGCGATTCCTCTTGGGAACTTGGTTCACCAACCGCTCGAGTAGGGACGCGCTGGCCTCTTCAGCAGACTGACGGAGGTGAGCCGGGGGCGAAGAAGAGTAGGACGAAGAGATGTTGCTGTTGTGGGGATTCGCGAGAAAAAATTGCAATCTATTCAACAACCTTCGGTATTTCAACATTTTCTCGCGCGATTCCAAAGTGGGGTCGTTCAACACTAAATCCAAGTCCCTGTAGATAAACTGTAGCACCTGGTGCAAGGCCGCGTCGGGATGAAGGGACTGTTCTGCCTGCTTGTGGTAATAGGCCATGTCGGCAGGTAGGCGGGCGGCAGTGGCAGGAGCGGAACTCTCGTTCTTTTCAGTGCGCTCATCAGGAAGAGGAGGAAGGTTTGGAGCAGTAGAAGTACTAGCAGCAGCGACTGCAGTAGTAGCAGCGCTAGTAGTAGCAGCAGCAGCGGGCACATGATGAAGTAGACCTGCTCGTGATGATTTGTAGAGCGTCTCAGGATCCACGAGCGCTAAACGTTTGTAGTGTTGTTGCTGCTCTGAGTCCGTCATGGGGACGACGGTGGCAATGACGCTGGTGGTGGCGGTAGTGGTGGTGGTGGTGGTGGTGGTGCTGTCGGCGAGTAGGTGTCGAATGAGGTGTCTCATATACGGAGAATGCTCTTTATAAGCGGTAAGGCCATCCCTATGAGAGCCGGAATGAGGAAACCTCCCTCTTGTACCAAGACGCGTCTCTTTTTTTTGATGGGCGTAGATTTTTTGCCGACCTCCCTCAACACGTCAGCCGATTCTCGAAGCTTGTCCAGTTGTTTGTCGCTGAGCGGGATGTTCCCTACCAGTAAATTGTGACAGATCTCACTTAACGCTGCGATCAGATCGTCGCTTCCAGAGTCTATTAGATGCGAGCAGTCCTTTGGCGAGCACTTAGCTAAGTGCTTGAGAGTACCAAAGTGTCTTTCGAGTAGATGAGAAGACATTTTTTTGCTACTGCTTTCTCTTGTTCTTTTTTTTGTCTAGCGGTACGAACACTAGCTGAGAGTGTATGGACGTCAAAGAGGAGCGTATTCTCAGATCGTCAGGTGTTGACTGCTTGAAGTCCAGAAGGAGGTATGAGTGAGGTCGCTTGAGTTCATGGGTAAATATACTAGAGAGGGCCGCCGCGTTGGACGGAAACACCTGGCGAGACAGACTAGCTATTTGCCCCATGTCGCGCGGGTTCTTGAAAACGATCATGTAGTGAGCGTTCAGACTCATAGTTCGAAAGTCGGGTGATTTCTGGAATAGGTTCTGAGTGATGTATATGACGCTCACGTTCCAGTGATGCGAGTATTTAGTAAAGATGTCGGCTACCACTTGCTGATTGGAACTGCTCATCAGATCGTCCAATATCAGTAGAGTGTGGGGTCGTAAAGCGTCTTCTGCTACTTCCACGTCTCCCGCTATAGACTCTTTGCTAGGAAGACCTTCTCTGAATTCCACACCGTACTGATTTTGCATTTTTTCAAACAGAGGTTGCCACTCGCCGTAATGGTAAAAAGTCTTTTCCACCGGCGGCGTGACCAAATTGTTCACGTCGCTCAGAAATTGATCTACCAAGCGCGATTTTCCACAACCCGACGGACCGCTAATGATACAACTAAAGGGTCCTTGTAGTCGAGCGTCGAAATGAATTTCTGTGAAGAGTTTGCTTTTACTACTGGACATTTTTTTTGTTTTTTTTCAGGACGCGTCAGAGAGCGGTTGTGTGTCTGACTGTCTGCTGTGTTTCTCACTCGAACGGTCGGTAGTGAATGGTTGTGGAGAAAAGTCAGCCGACCTTTTTATTGATACCGGCCGGTGTCACAGTAGCGGCGGCAGAAGTGACTTTTTTTTCTTTTTTTTTTTTGCGATAAAATTCTATTTTCACTCAATAGTCATAAATGTTTGTATCAGACTCCAGAGGAGTCTGATACAAATATTTATTTTTTTTTTAAAAAAAGAAGAAGAGGAGGAGGAGGAGGAGGAGGAGGAGGAGATTAATTTTTTTTTTATTTTTTATTTTTTATTTTTTTGATCATTTAGGCAAAGCTCGTCGCTTTGCCGTTTTTTTTTCTATTTCTGTGTTGTGACGCGATCGTCTCGAAAAAGCAATAAGGCGTGTGAGCGCGGCGGTGACAAATACATATTGGAGCGTATGGTTTAAAATAGTGCGTCCCTATCTTCTTCAATTCGGCTGCGTTGCAATATGCGGGATAACAAGTGACGACGTCGAAACGTTTAGAGACCGTGTTCACGTCATCCACAACGCGCGCCCACCGAGTGGGAGCTGCAGTCGCTCCCAAGAAACCGATCGGCTTGTCGAATCGTTTCATAGCACTTATTCTCACTTCATAAGAGGAGGCAGGGTGAGGAGAGTAGCGGCGCTCTTTCTTTTCATGAAACGCCCAACGAGTGGGGGCGCTGAGAGCGGCTGTTATGCAATAGTAGAGTAAATGCTGTTCTGAGAAGACGGCTCTCGGCCATGTCGCTACGTTTTCCTTTTCCGCTCTTGTATAACGACGATAGCGCTCAGCTTTGCATTTCTCGAGAATTCGGTACGCTTCAAGAGAAGCGTGAACCTCAACTACGTGACGCTCTCTCCTTTGAGATAAAAAAATAGCCGGGCAGTTGAGGAGAGCACTTTGTTCGCGCGACCGTCTTTTAGAAACTCGCGCCCTCTGCAGCGCCATATTTCTTTCCTCCGAAACAAAAAAGACTGAGTGAAAATAAAAATTTTTAAAAAACAAAAAGCTCAAACAAAAAAAATAAGCAATAAGCAGACTCAGCTCGAAATTCCCTGCTGGTGTGATGGCGGTGACTGCAGGCGGTGGCGGCGGTCGGCTGGCCGGCGGTGGCGGTGTCGGCGGCGATGGTAGAAGGGTGTGTGGAAAGAGAGACGCATCTCAGTCTTTTATAGGAGCGGCGAGTCTGACATTTTCAGCTGTCGCATGCTGACCTGCTGCTATCATAAGAGAAACAAAAGCCCTAATCACGCTTTTCAGCTGGATCCTTCCACCCCGCCAGACATGGATCCAGATGGGAAGGTGGTTTAAAATTAAATCCGTGTACCGACTGTCATACAATAGAGTAATTAGTTGAACGCGTGTTACCTGTATAAAGGATTAGCGGGTCATGGGCTCAGCGTGTGTATAGAAAAACAACTACAGGTAGCGTGAACAAAGCGACCCCCTCCCTTTCTGTCACTCTGTCTGTGACTAGAGGGTGTGCGTGTGGTAAGCGGCTTAAATCTAAAGAAAAACAAATCACCCTCTCCTGTCGTCAGCAGTCAGCCGGCCGGCGGCTGGAAAATGCGATTAGAGGGATGATGAGCCGCGTAGTAAGCGACTTAAGGCTGATCTAAAGACCTGCCGTGAGGGGGCAGCTGGCCGGTGGCTTGAAAAAAAAGGGGGGGGGGGTAAGGGTATATAAGGGGGAGTGAAACCGTATTCGGCATCGTCATCATCGTTCACGCTACTACTACTACTACTACTACTACTACTACTACCACCACCAGCACCGCGCCTCAATTTGCAGATCCCCATGATGGAAAGTTGCTACCGTGACATGAAGCGGAATGACGAAGCGGCGCGCGAATGTGAAGCTGATGCTGTAGCCTCTGCTACTGCTGCTGCTAGTGCTGCTCAGCGTGCTACTGCTGCATTTACTGCGGCTGTTAGTGACGCTGGTTGTGATGACGTTGTTGTTGTTGCCGCTGCGGCTGTGACTGCTGCTGTTGCTGCCGCCGATGCAGCTACTCATGCCACCGATGCCGACGCTGCTGCTGCTGATGCTGTTGCGGCTGCCGATGACGCCGCTGATAACGCTGCTAGTGCCCGCTCTGCCGCCCTTGCTACTGTCGCTGCTGCTGTTGTTGCTAATGCTCACGCTACTGCTGCTACAGCTGCTGCTACTGCTGCTACCGCTGCTGCCGAGGCTGCTGTCGCTGCTGCCGATGCTGCTGCCGATGCTGCCGATGCTGCTGCCGATGCTGATGTTAGCAGTCGCGTCGACAAAGAATCGTCATTTGTCACTCTTAAACCTCCAGTTGAACGCGCGACGAGTAGTAGGGCTACCAACGCGACGGCCGGATGGTGCAACTTGTGTCGTCGCTTCTGCTCGTGCGCTTGCTTTTCTTCCAGTCCTACCTGCTGCTGCTACGGTATGATAGTGTTATAGTGTTTGAATGAGAACGCGCGTAGTTACACATAGACGCTGTAACAGATGTGCTTTTTTTTTGAAAATATAATTTTAACATAACATGGAACTTGTTGTGTTTATTTTCTATATATAAGTTGTTTGTTTACAAACAGTCACGTGTCACGTGGTGTTGTTTACAAACAAGAGAGCCACGTGGTGTTGTTTACAAACAAACCCTAAGTAGGTCACGTTACCCTAGTTACCAGAATGCCGGCTTCTGATTGGCTGAGCCTAAGTAGGTCACGTGACGTAAGCAGGTCACGTTACCATGGTTACCAGAATGCCGGCCTCTGATTGGCTGAGAGCTTCTAAGTAGGTCAGTAGGTCACCCAGAATGCTGGCTTCTGATTGGCTGAGAGCCCTAAGTAGGTCACGTTACCATGGCAACGGGTCACGTGACCAAATGGAGGCCTCTGATTGGCTGCATGTCGATTGAGTAATAAACAGTACTTAACTATAGTCCCGTTCCGATACATACTATACTACTTATACCTTAGTTTCTAGTGCGGATAGACAATGTATTATGTATGCAGAAACTTAACATGGTTTCATATTTCCTTAACACACGCGTATACAGACATATCAATCCTCCCGTTATGAGAGTATAAAACAAGACACAAGGCGGCCCATTCTGACCGGGTTCCAAGCCTGGCACGGTGCAACAGGCACATATAAATGATCATAGGTATAGCTTATATGACTGCACTCTGAGGAAGCTGAGATCTTAGGCGATTGGCATTTCACATCTAGGTTAAATGGGAAATATATAACAAATAGGCACTGGGCATCTCTACCCGGTATGGTGATTAGGGGAGGAGCGATAGAAAATATATAGAGCAGTAGGGGATTATGGGAGGCATCCAGAAAATTATGACCTTGAACCAATGCGCTTGGCCTCATTTCTGAGACGTATGAACTTCAGAGCTTCAGCTTTAAAAGCTGTTTTGTTTGCAGTTAGTCTGCAAGTTGGTGAGAGGCTGTTCCATAGCTCAACAGCTCGGTACAATGGACATTTTCTATAGCTTATTTTAGCATCTGGCGGATAGATCAGCTCCAGTGTGTTAGCTGATCTAGTTACTCTACCAGTTGTTGATTGTGGTTTAGTTACCAGTCCTAATCTGCCGGCACTCAATACCTCTGAATATAGATATTTGTGTACTAGCATCACAAGCTGAATATCAAACCTTACATCAACATAGTCAATTTTACACTCTTTATGGAGCCCCGCAACCGGGTGCTTCATATTTGTTTTTAAGCAGACCCTAAGGCCTCTGTTTTGGACACGCTGGAGTCTCTTAGTTAAAGTATTGGCTAAGCCATTGTACAAGAGACCACAGTACTCAATAACAGGAAGTACAGTTTGTTTATAAGTATTGCAGTTGACTGTGGCATCATCTTACGAATCTTACCTAACAAATAAATACGATGACAGGCAGTACTAACAGTTTTGCCAATACTAGTTTGAAGTTTAGCTTGTTATCAATTACTATGCCAAGATATTCATACTGTTCTTTAACATTTAGCGTATGGCCTCCCATAGTTATGGTGGGGTTAGCGTTATTGTTTGAGTTGAACATGACAATTTCGGTTTTATTAGTGTTAATGCATAGCCCACTTGAGCTAAACCAGTCATATATTCTATGAGCGTCATATTGTAACAGATTTTCTGCAATTATTGATGATTTATGATTAACATAGAATACTACATCATCGGCATACATAGCAACAGAGCAATGCTTTACAACAGAAGGTAGGTTGTTAATGAAACAGATAAATAGGAGGGGACCTAATATAGATCCCTGTGGGCCTCCAAAGGCTATTTTTTTGTTAGAAGAGAGCGAATTATTACAGAATACACTCTGACTTCGATTTGATAGGTAAGCATGAAACCAATTAGTGTATAATTTTGGAATTCCTAAGTCATTGAGGCGCGAGAGCAGCTCCCCATGATGTATTGAGTCAAACGCCTTCCTCACGTCCAGGAAGCAGGCAGCCACGGTCTCCCCACAGTCACGTGCCCCATATAGGTCACTGACCACTGAGAAAACCGCATCTGCCGTCCCCCTGGACGATCGGAAGCCAAATTGGTTAGGAGAAAGTTTATTGTTAGCCTCAAGCCATCCATAAACCCTGGTATAAATGATACACTCCATTATTTTGCTGGGGATAGGCAGCAGGGAGATAGGTCGCCAGTTACCTATCTCCCTCAAATTGCCTGATTTAGGGAGGGGTACAACCTTAGCACAGGCCCAGGCATTAGGAAAAGCAACCTCTTCCAAACATACATTTATTAGATTAGTTAGCTGTGGTGCCAGGATTAGCAGGGCATCCTTCAACACTTTAGCCGATATATGTTCAACACCACTGGATTTGTGTGTTTTTATATCTCGGATTGTATTAATGACCTCATCATACGTTACTTTGTCATCAGGAGCTACATTGGGCTCTTTGTGCAGGGCGTGGGTCGGTATCAGACTAGCAACTTTGGGAGTGTTGCCAAGACTGTTGAAAAGGTTACTCCCTACCTCTGAGAAATACTCATTTACATAACCTGGAACATCATCACCGCATATTTCTGCCCCAGTTGAGTGGTGATTGTATATTATCTTAGGGTTAGCTTGATCAATATTGCCTAATAGGATGTTTATTTGTCGCCAGAACTTGGTAGGATTTTCAGAATAATCTTCTAATTTCTCATGGAAATATTGGTTTTTAGCGTACTCACAGTGCTTATTTATATTATTTCTTAATTGCTGGGCACGGAGTAGTAGGGGTTTGTTATATACCTTATTAAGACAGTACTCGTACATTACCTGATTACGTTCATAGATTAGTTCTAATATATCCTTACTCAACCAGGGCTTATTGCGATCCTTGAATGATATATCTTTGATAGGACATTTGTCATCTAAATAAGTTGTTATGTGGGACAACATAATAGTCCATTTTTTGTTAACATCAGGCTCAGCATTGAAGCTGTCCCAGTCAATATCTAGTAGATAGTCTTCAAAGTCCTGCTGATTATAGTGCCTATACGACCGGCCTCTAATGTTTTTTGTGATAGGTTTCACATTATATAGTTTTCTAGTAGCAAATGTGGCTAGGTGGTCCGAGAGATAAACTGGTAGTACACCTGAATTGGATACAATGGGACATGTTGTTGTCATTATGTCTATACAGGTGCCTCCCAACACATTAGGGTTGGGGTTGGGGCGTGTTATTTCATTAATTTGGTTGTTAAAGGGAAGACCATCCATACATTTATTATATAATTTAGTCTTCCAGTTGTCAGGGGATAGGAGATCCACATTAATATCTCCCATGACCCATAACTCCCTTCCCTCCAAGATTGGGCTTTTGCATGTATCCATTAACATTTTTATACATTGGGCGCATATACCATCAGGGGGTCGGTAGACATGTATTATAGACAATAGCCGGTGCTTCGGCTGCGTTATATTAATAACCTGAATTTCTATGTCATTGTTTGACTTACAGAGGTCAGGGACTATAGTACAGAATTCAAATAGGGTATCCTTTACATAACATAGTAAACCTCCGCCAGTTTTATCTATAGCTCTGTCCATACGTATCACTTGGTAGTCTGGTATATAGACTTTACTACTGGGGAGATCTTTAGTAAGCCATGTCTCACTGATACACATTACATCAAACAGTTTTACAAGCTTGCCCAAACCAACCATTTTAAATAGCATGCTTCTAATGTTCACATGCCCAAGCTTAAAACCCTTCATATCCAAAAAATCCTGGATTTTTACAGGCATTGTGTGTTTTATATGCAAACAGTATAGGTTTGTATGTTTGTTTAACCCTATGGCATCTCCTCTGTCATTGTATTGCACCCTTTTGTTTGTAGAAATAAGTGAATGTATGCATACCAGTTCCATAACACAATCGCTATACCCATTATCCCAAAACCGCCCACACAAGGTGAAAATTAAAAACACAGGTGGGACAATGGATGGTGTGACAAATAACAAGCACAAAAGACATGACAGGACAAACAACAAAAAACATGAATCCCATTGGCTGATGGGGTGAGGGCCTAGCCCTGTTATATGAGAAAAACAATGAAAAAAGGTGGCCTAAGCCCGAAATAGGCATGCCTAAAGATGAGATGTGTACTTAATACTACTAAAAGACCAGTTAGGTTTTGAAATATGCCTATAGGCGATTGGAACTAGACAGTGATAATAAATAACTACTTGAAAGCTACTTAAGCTATAAACCCCAAATGCGACGAGCCAGCCAGTATACTTTTAGTAGCAACCACAGCGCTCCCTAGGTGGCGCTGTGTATTTCTTCTTATCTAATGCTAGGGACCCTTCTTGCTTTCTAGATCACGCAGCAAAATCATTTTATTTACTGTGAAAGTACTTATATTCACGGGTGTAAATTTTCGTAGGTATATGGTACACTTGGTTTATAATGAGGGTGATATGAGTGATGGCGATAACGATAAATGATTGAATGTGTCATCTCTAGAGGTGTATGGCAGGCTAGGGAGAACACAGCGCACTCTTTATACGTGTATTAACACTTTTCAACAAATAAATCAACGAGTATATAAAAGTATGTACATGCATTATAACATATTATGTAAAACATTATTAGTATAAAATTGATGTTCATCCTATATATAAGTACCTTTTAAATACCACTCATAAAGTCTTATAATCAGCATTTTATAAACAGTTCAATGTATAGAGTTTATGCGGTGAAAGTATAAAGGGTGTGTTCTATATGTACACACTGCTCCACATGAGTCCAGCTCTCCGCTCTAAGTGTCTTCTATGTTTAGTATTGCTTAGTACCGAGTTGCCCTCTCTACAGTTATATATAGGCAGGGTCATATACCGGTAATTATAATTATCTTCCCTGAAGGATTTTCAATGTTGCAGGACCGGCTAAATTTGGGAAGAACCGGATACTAGCATAATATTATCTGATAATTTAAAATAGCTTGAAAATAGTATTGCATATTATATTTTTCATAGTTTATGGCAAAATCAAGATAATAAGATAGTTTTACACAGTATATTGACAAACATATTTCAGATTTAGATACCCAACTAAATTATTTTAGTTTAGAAAACCTCATTTGGTCCTGCACTTGTCAATTTACAGGACCGGTGGCATTTTAGGAGGACATTGCCACTGTCCTGCATGTTTTCGCAAAGACTGCACCTCCCGACCGTTGCTACCAACAAGAGACATGTATTGAAAACTGTACAGCACACCATAACGGGCCGCTCATATAGACATTATGACATTGATGACTTTGAAGACTATCTTTTAACCTTGATTGGGCATTCTTTAATACCACCGTTGATGTGGATGAAAAATGGTCTATCATTTTATCATATATTACTGAGTACCTAGATGGCTAAAGGATAATTATTTTTTTGATAAATTAGAGCAACTATCTGAAAACCCAACCAAATTTTGGAAAGAACCAAATATATATTAGGGGAAAAAAAGGCCAGCCATATTGCATTTGACCACCATATCACAAATGAACCAGCATTGGGGGGTGACGTGTCAAACTATATTAATGAGTTTTTCACAAATGTAGGCAGAGAGCTATTCGACAGTTTGGGTGATGATGTTGATGTGAGAGATAAACCTATCCCTCTGATAGGTGCGGACGCAAATACTGGATAGCTCTCTCAGGTGAGAAGACAGACGTTTAGAGCGTTATCTTAATCTTAAATCTTAAAGTCTTAAATTCAGTGTCTTACGCAGGGCTGCTTCCATCATTAAAAATAAATCATTTCAATTTTATAAGTTATAATACATTAGGGTGACGTTAGGGTAGGTAAATGGGTTAGCCAACCATAACCAGATTTTTTTTTTGTTTGTAGTTATAATAGATTAGGGTGACTTTAGGGTAGGAAAAAGGGTTTGCTAACCCAACGTTAGGACTATTAAGACTGTCTTAATTGTCTTATTAAGATAACGCTCTAAACGTCTGTCCTCTCACGTGGGAGAGCTAACCCGAGCGTGCGGTGCGGACCCACTAAGTGAGGATCCTATTACCTTTTATGAAGTAAACTTTTCTGAGCCCTTGGGTATTATCCATACCGGATGTATAGATATGAATGCTATGCGCCTGGAAGCATAGACTATAAAGATGTAAAAGATAAATACCAGATATGCATGTCTGTTGTATAAGAATATCATTTATGAATAAATACACGTTACAAAACTCAAACTGAAACAATTCTTTCCTTGCTAAGTGTATCAAAAATGTTCCTTCTTCCTTAAAGTAATTTCTTTTCTTGTTGAATTCTTAACTGTAATATATGAAAGTATTTAAATCCATTTTAGGTAAAATATTTCAAATATGGGAAAGTTCAAATAGCCTCTGAAAGAACTTCTTTTGATACAGTGAAAGAGATTGATACACTTAGCAGTTGGTAAGGTAGTGCTATCAATTAGTACTATCTAGTAAAGATATATGGTAGCCATCTTGGGTTTTGGCAAAAGTGCAATATTAGATTAAAAAAAACACACTCTGTCTTTCGATTATGGAGAGGATGCAGATAGATGATATGACCGGGTGCCCTCTATGACCAGCAAGTGAGAGAAGGCCTAAGATCAGGCACAGGAACATAGAAATTAAAAGAATATCTTTCACCAAGTTTTAGAAATTAACAAACCTTATCTTTATAACCATTTTGTTTTTTCATATTGGTACCCATCTGGGTACCAGGAGCCAGTCGTAGACATCACCATATCATAGACGTCACCCGGTCATTGCAACCAACTGAACACGACTAAAACAGCTTATAAAGTATACATACATATAACTGTTATAACTTTATTTTACTAGGTTTTAGAAAGTATTAGAAACCTAACTAAAGCATCTATTTTTTTTTATGTTGGCACCCATCTGGGTACCAGGGGTCAGTCATAGACGTCACCCAGTCAAATACGTCACCCGGTCAAAGACTATCCAATTGTTACAAACTCGTGAGACTGAGCCATATGTGTCAGGGTGCTTTAACATGACAGTAGGTAATTCACAGTAAGTCTTTATCTAATATGTGTCCTGCTGATTAATGCCTAGGGTCATGGATTTACAGTGAATTCAAATACACAGTTGTCAGAATGTATCTTTTTTTTAAGCATATAATTTTATGTATGTAGCCCACTGTACGAATACTGTACATGTTATTGTAGAAACTGTTGCCGGTGTATGTAAATACTGAGCTGTACAAATGTTTATCTATACCTTAAACAATGTAATCTTTACAAATGATGTCACTCTCAGCTGGAAATAAAACCAAAACCAAAGCTGTTTACAGGAACATGACTTGTCGACTTTCGTTTCAATTCAAAGTCCTGTTTTAGTTTCAAGTCAACGTCACGCACTATAGACCTGATGTAGGCCTGTATTAAAATCTAATTTAAGGATTGCATGTTGCTAAAAGATGACATTTCTTTCATGATACACCAATACAGCCCTGGCGTGTAATGCGTCGGTGCTGCATCGGTGCATCATTCTGACCCTCCGGGAGTTATCAAACCTGAAGGATCCTCATGATGTTTGATTGCAGCAATGGCGAGAACCCGGCGTACGCCCCCCCCCCCCCCTATTTTCCTGTATATTTTAATATAAAACTTTACAATACCCCCTGTAGATTGCCTGTTTCCCGCCCCCCCCTTCCGAAATTCCTGGATCCGCCCTGGATTACCATGCATCACAAATCACGCCCAAGGTCCCTTTACTTCACAAAATGACGTTACAAATCCATGTCAGGCTTGGTTAAATATGCACTGTTCGACATTAGGTGACTTTACCCCAGGAATGATGAGCTTCTCCATGTCTCTGGGTAAATAGGCACTGTCCGACTTTAGCTGACATTACCCAAGTACAGATGAGGCCCTGTATATGAGCACCTCCCTGTATGACTAGGTACCGCGCATAAGCGAGTCATAGCTGTGAAATCGCCGATCCTCAGAGAAAAAATGTCAATCTTTACAAGCCTCCAGAGACAAGGAAAATTAATGCACAGAAATCTCAAACCCCTCAATAGAAAGATATGGATCTGCTAGTCTGAAATATCATTGGTATTAAGTAGGTTGTACTTGCTATACATGTGCAAATGGGTCTTCACTGGGGGTCACTTTGGGTCAAATTACAGGTTTTGTCACCTGTTTTCCTGCTGCTGATTTGACTCTCTGTCATATAAACTGGATTTCCCATTGCACCATACATTGCACATGAAATATACCAGCACCATTGATTAGGATACACATCAGGCTTCACTGTGGTCCCCGGGACGAACAAAAATTATTAAAAATTATTACTTTTGTAGCATTTAATAGAAAATATTAGGTTAAAAAACATATTATTTTTGAAAAAAAATGTTCGTCCCGCCCCTCACACTGAAGTTTAAAATAATTATTACAACCATGTGAAGAGAGCTAAGCAATCCTATGGATGGTGCAGTGGCAAAATCAAATCATAGTTATTTTTCCATACAAATCCTATATAGCATACTGGTAAGCTTAAAAAAAAAGAAGTTAATTTCCAAAATATTTTACTGTGGTATTGATGTTGACATGTCACGGGTAGTATGTGTTTCGAATTACAAGAGGATTGGACTGCTAGTTAACAATCTATGGCACCATTTGCAGTATAGCATTTGTGACAAACGTACATATTAGTGATTTTGCCATTTTTAAATGAATATGACTCAAAAGATACACATAGGAAATGATCTGAGAAAAATTATTCATGCTCTATATAACATGAAGATACATTACATGTAATAGCAAAGTCCTCAAGTATGTATTCCTTGAACTAGGTATGGGGTCAAAATGGCAGAATGGCCATTTTCAGTGGCAAGGGATTGGTATTTCTGCCATGTTAGAAGGTACACTATTTCAATACAAATATGTCTGAACATATTCTGAAGATATTTATGCAATGTCCATATATAGTTGATTGGGAAATATCATTTTTCAACTGCGAATTGTCATCAAAATAAGTGAAATATCCCTCTGAAATTGGCCCATTGGCTATTGAAAATGAAATATGCTAAATGGCTGAAACTTTTATTTTTCGAAAATTCATATAAAACTAACTACTGAGCGGATCTTAACATAGTTACCATCATTCTTCAGCATTCTTTATCAGCTTCCTAACCAGTACAACAATTTTGTTCAGGGAAGGGCTTCTTCAAACTACCCGTGGTACCTAGTATGACTCAGATTATGCCCCGGTGTCTTATTTCACTTACTGCAGCTTTTAGTTTCGGGTCTGAGTCACACTACACACAGAAACTGGATCGGCCTGCTGGTGCCTGCTCTGTGTCTTGTATGGGGGTGCAGATGGGTCCCCCCCCCCCCTCAGGTCGGAAAGTTGCCTAAATTAAGGGGTCCAGGTCGAAAAGTCGCTTTTTTGGACCCTTTAATCTATTGTCAATTTTGTCCAAAAGTCGCCAGGTCGCTGATATTATTGCCTTAGTTCGAAAGTCGCCTCCAAAACAGCCAAAGTCGCCAGGTTGCTTTTGACCCATCTGCAGCCACTTGTATAACTATCCCCACTCCATCCCTCCAAACTACCACCGACTAAAATATCTAAAGTTGAATTAGGAAATAGCAATGTATTGGGTAACAGTGTCAGAACCATGATGCATGAATGCAGACCTGGCAAGTAACTTGACAGTGTTGCATTCAAGCATCATGCTGAACCTATGGCAATGGGGCTAACCCAGGTTGACCTCGGGGTTGCGACACTCCCAAAGGGTCAGTATGATGCAGCAATGCAGCACCGGTGAGTTACTCGCTGGGGCTACATTTGTGTATCATGATGACAATTGTCATCTTTTAGTGACATGCCATCCTTAAAGGGTAAACATATAATAAGCCTACCTCCCCCCCCCCCTCCGATTACAGTAGAGGTACCAGCCTACACAAACTCTCTCAATCTCAACCATAATGCACCATCCTTTACTCCCCCACCCACACCCACGGGCCAAAGCTGACTAGACCTGTGCTATGAGAATGAGATGTGACCTAGATATTACTACAAGGGTATATCACTAGACCGCCATCTTGGTTTCTGCCATTATTTGGTGAGTGCCCTCTGGTGGTTGTCCAGAGAACTATTTGCTGCAAGACTTGTTCATTAGGGGGGGGGTGCAGAGGGGTCCCCCCCTGAGGTCGAAAAGTCGCCGAAATTAAAGGCCCCGGGTCACAAAGTCGCTTTTTAGACCACTTTTGCTATAGATATATTTTTTCCAAAAGTCACCAGGTCGCTAAAATTATTCTACCAGGTCGCTAGGTCGCCTGGAAAATAGCCCAGGTCGCCAGGTCGCTTTTTACCCCTCTGGAGCCACATTAGGCTTTATCAAATTTATTGTGACTCAACCATGATTTATAATGAATATTTATTGTACACACATATTTGGATGTGGATTTCTTCATGAATGAATTTTCACATGAAGTGCCCCTTCATGGGGTCCTCAGCCTCAGACTTGTTGTCTGCTGATTGTAATGCCCCCACATGGCCACCCTCACCCCCCCCCCCCCCAGCCACTCACTAGTACCCACCTCCACTCACTGTACACTGGCCCTGATCATTCACCAAACCCCAGCTACCTAGGGGGTCTAGATGGGGGGGGGGGCCCATGTCGCATGTCGATTTTAAGAAATGGTCATGTCACCTGTCCCTTTAAATCCTCATGTCCCAAGTCGCCCTTAAGAGCCTCTCATGTCCCATGTCGATTTTAAGAAACACCCTATGTCATGTCACTTATTTTTTTCCTCGTGTCACTAAGCCCCATGTCGCATGTCGATTTTAAGAAATGGCCATGTCGCCGTGTCGAATTTAGCCATCCACCCCCATTACCTATACCCATGTCATGTTGGCTCCACTCACCCAGAACATATTTCAATGACCCTCAGTTGTACAGGTGCTATTAGACCTTACTGGCATTGTAATATGAATATTCATTGCCCCCTGACCAATGAGCTGTCATTGATACACATGCTTTCAGGACTGCAGAAAATGTAAACACACAGGACAAGGTGGACAAACACCAAATCACTAATTACTTACACTAACTAACACATCCATGCTACAATGCTCAGGGGAATACCAGTTTGGTGTGAACTTACAAATAAGCCCATTTATTCCATCCAGTTTAGATTAGATTGCTCACATTCCTCATTTAATGTAGGTGCACAGGAGAGAGGAGTCAAGCTTTGTCATACCCTTGTATTATATATAGGTCACCTGTGTCCACTCACCCAGCACAGGTCTAGACACCATTGGCACGTGCCCACACCACCACTGCCTACATAAAAAGGACTACTTTTTCCCTCCCCTGACCCAGAACTACTTTGGCGTGTTGATATGAGGCACTGAGACAGCTCACACCAGATGCAGACAGTAAGATAGGCGGACCTGCATGGGTGAGTACTACTGTAACCCTATAAAGTACCAGGGACATGGCTCTAGACCCCTAAATTAGATATGGCGACATGGGTATTTCTTAAAATCGACATGCGACATGAGGCCTAGTGACATGCGACATGAGCCTTAAAAAAATAGTGACATGGGACATAGACAGTTCTTAAAATCGACATGGGACATGAGCATTGTTAAGCGACATAGACATGCAACATGGTCATTCTTAAAATCGACATGCAACATGGGGACCCCCCCCCCCCCATCAAGGCCCCCCAGAGTGAGTCAATCCATTAGGCCCCTAAGTCATCATGATGCATGGATGCAGCCCTGCCGAGTAACTTCCTAGGTACCAACCATGGGAGTGTACCAACCACGGGGGTATATCAAGTCAGTAAGGTTGGCATCATGCTTGAATGCAGCCCTGGCCAGGGCTGCATTCATGCATCATGATGGTCACATGATGGTAAAAGAATACTGCATTTAAGCACTCTGTGTCCTTAACCACTTGTCTGTAACCACTTAATGCCAGCATATATACACGTATTACCTTTTGTCGGTACGATCCATGAATGTAGCCCTGGCCATGATGCATGGATGCAGAACCATTGAATAACTGGCCCGTGCAGTGTTCCTGCATCATGCAGACCCTGAGAGGTGTATACTCCCAAAAGGACGTCATGATGCACTTACATGCACATAGTGGCAAAATAAACATTTTGCCACCCTTAAAGGGTTAACAAGATGCGGGTTACCCAGAGATTCTTTTAACGTCTCCGCATGACTATGCCCGCGTTGGGGGAGAGGTGGGGGGGGGGGGCACTCGCTCATCTTTGGTTCCTATGTGTGAACACAATTCCAAGCTAAGGTAAAGGGTATGTTCTTGGATTCTAGGGATGGACCCGCAAGGGTCCTTGAAAAGGGTTGCTTCTTGGGCAGTATTGGAGGAAAAGGGGTATATTTTAAGGCCCTATAACTTGTAGCTGGATATTTTATTCTATTTCTGTTAATATGAGAAATATCAGGGTACATTTTAATAGGGCCTGCCTTTTGTGGGTTTCTTCTTTAATTTTTCTCGGCCGCCATTGATTGATTTGTTGATTTTTCTCCCGTGATAAGGGTATCAAATCTGAGGTGGCGTTCACACATAGCTACCATAGAAAATATAGGGAGTGCCCCCCCCCCCGCGGAGACTATGCATTACACTGTATTAAAACCATTGTAAGGCTAGAGCTGCGAGCCGACTGTTGTCTTTGAAATCTCAGAATCTAAATATTGTGCTTACCACAAGAACATCATGTACCTCTTAACCCTTTCAGCCTGCATGGTGCTTTAATGCATCATATTATTTGTCATGTTAAGTGGTCTGTAAGGTCTGGATTATTTCTGTACGTATTACTGACCTTACTTCTCTGGTTACAGGATGTCACCCCCTCCCCCCCCCCTCACACACACACCCTGTCCGTCCCCTGCTGCCTACAGTATAAATGGCTGAATATACATGTCTAGTCGTGTCTTATCTAAGGGGGCTGGGGAATGGAGGGAGGGTGCATGGTAACATTGGGGCTCTTGATCGGGGGGTCCCCATGTCGCATGTCGTTTTTAATAAATGACCCTGTCGCATGTCTATGTCGCTTAATAACACTCATGTCTCATGCCCCCTGTCACTATCTTTTTAAATCTCATGTCGCATGTCACTAGGTCTTATGTCGCATGTCGATCTTAAGAAATGCCCATGTCGCAATATCGAATAACGTGACAGAGTTTCTGTAGGTACGGTGGACGTGGCGTGTTTAGTCCCAACACTACATTCCTAATGACAGAGTTTCTGTATTTGGCCCGGTGGGGAAGGCCCAGCGTCCCTAAAGTACCACCGTGACCACAGCAGTTGCCACACTGTAAAAAAATAGATGTACTTTTTACAGATTCACTCTGTAAAATTGAACACTGATTCACCGTTATTTGGAATACAATGAAGCACCGTAAATATCAGCCATTTCACAGTGGATCCTTGTTAAATACTAACTTGGTTTGGATTA
Source organism: Harmothoe impar (assembly GCA_947462335.1). Lineage (NCBI taxonomy): Eukaryota > Metazoa > Annelida > Polychaeta > Phyllodocida > Polynoidae > Harmothoe > Harmothoe impar. Next base: position 60,945 of record CANHQG010000118.1, read on the forward strand.
CAATGATTCAACGTAAATTCATCTTCTAATGTCAAATCCCAGAGGGAGCCACATATAGTGGATCTTGCCATAGATAGGTGGCCTGGTTTGTAAGAAGATTTTTCTGGAGAGTGTGAGCCCTTGAAGTGCAGTATATATGTTGAAATAATGGTAATTTTCAATTAATCTATATGTTTGACAATTTAACAATTCAATCTTGTGATAGGTTTGACAAAATACCATGATCACTTGATAATATCCAGAAGAAAGTAGCTGTCTGGATCTGACACCTATTTTGTAGTAATATACTATGCATATATCCTTACCTCTGGAAACTCTGCCTTGTATCAATCCTATAGAGTAAAACCTCTTGTATAGGCCAGGGCTAGTATGCAAGTCAGATTGTCAGTGGTGCTTATAGGATAAGGACAAAGTCAAAGTATGGCTTATCCGTAAGTTTTTAGATGTATGCTACAGTAACTAAAGTCACCATAATCAGACTCCCTGTGAGGCTTATAGAATATTCTCTGTATATTTGAATACTGTGAATCTATTGATGCTGATTTAACGTAAAATTAACGGTGATTCTGTGTAAAATGAACAGTGATTCTGTGTAAAATGAACAGTGATTCTGCGTAAAATTAACGGTGACCGTCACCGTTAAAAAAAACGGTGAAAGTTATGTCCCAAAAGTTGCCGGTGATTCAACGTCATTTTGACGACATTTTTTTTACAGTGCAGTTCCTGGGGGGCGCTCCTTCTATATTGGGAGAGACAAAGAAAACATACCCTTTTCAAAGGTAATAAAGAAGAAATAAAAGTCCAGAAAGCTAGTCCTAAACCGCAAATTGCACCCTTTCAAAGATTTTTTGCTCAATTCCACGTAAAAATCACGATAATTGCAAATTGTTTTACCTCCTGTACTTAAGGTATCAATTTTGAGGTGATGTTCACACATGCATAGTTGCTAAAGAAAAAAAACAGGGAGTGCTCCCCCCCCCCCCGTTTTTGAATAATAAACACTTCCTGAAAGAATGACAACCTAGGTCAACCTGAAGTTGTCTGCTGAAAACGGCTCATTTAGGGCATGTCTGCATAGAGATTTAATGATTTAATATAAGCATTTCCTAGAAAGTAATGTATCTTATCTTCTCAACCATTATTTTCCGTGCCAGCATTAGGGGGAGAGCTTATTCAGCCAAATTAGTGATGCAATACCCGAAACCAACTTAAAAGATGCTATCCACCATGAGAAACATGATTCTGGCCTTTGTTTTTGAATTTGAGATTCCTAACCCCCCTGTACGCCCCCTCTGAAGATAAAAAGTATTTAATTAATTAATTAAATACCATTTTAAATTATTTCTGAAAAATCTGTGCATAAGACCTGTATATAACCATTTGTAGCTGATGTATAAAAATAGTCAGCATGCAATTGGACCATTTTTAGTCATGTGGATAATCCAATATGGCCGCCAACTGTTAGAAATGACCCATTTTTCCCTATTTTTGAAACAAAACCTGTACAAAACCATCTTGCAGTGATGTACAAATGCAGTCAGCAGGAAAGTGAACTACTTGTAGATATTTGAAAAATCCAAGATGGCCGCCAAGTTAAAAAAATACAGTTTTTTTGTTTTTTTAAAAAGTATTTTCGCATTAAACCTGTATACAACCACTTTGTGTTAATGTATAACATTAGTCAGCATGACAGTTTTTCTTTTGATATGTCATTAATCCAAGATGACCACCAAATTGAAAAAAACACATTTTTTTAAAACTTTTTGATAAAAGATTCCTGCACAAAACCACTTTTTACAGGACACATACAAATAGTCAGCATTGAAGCTAACTATTCTCAGACATGAAAAAATCCCAGATGGCCGCCCTGTTAAAAAAACATAAGTATTTCATATCCTTTCAGGTAAAATGTCAAATATCATGGCCCGTACTGTATACTAACATATTAATTCTAATACTAATACTAATATCTAATTCCTGTGAGCCTATAATTTTTATGAGCCTCAAGACAAGGGACAAATGTTAGACATGGTTGAGGTCATTATGGTTAATGTAACCTGAACAAAGACTGGTTGCGTTTAGCTATCTAGCAAAGTGACTGGCACTCAGTTTTGACCAAAGCTGTTCAGATCTATGAGGAAAACATCAGACTTTGAGGAGACATTGTCACGGAAGATCTTCAGGTTTGTTGCATATGTTGCAATAGGCAGCTTCTTGTGGTCCCTCATGAGGCGGATCAGATCACTTGTTTTTGGCATGTTTCGAGATATGCCCCTTACATATCTCACCTCTAGATAGAACCTTTCAATCCTTTCTCTTTGAACGGGTCCTGAGATACATATCCACTTCCTGGGAGGAACTGAATGGTCCTTCCATCCTCTCTAGGTCATCTAGAATTTTTGATATAAGCCTAGCAACTAGAATATTTCCAGCTTCTTTGTTTGTCATATTCTGGACTCTCCGGCTTGTTTGTTTTGATTTCTATTCTAGTTTTAGTTCAGGTAAGGGCCCATTCTTTCTTAGCAATGCCTTGAAGCTCCCAGATGGTGATTTCTCCTAGAAATCACATATGCCTTTACCTTCACTACCTAGAAAGACAGAGTCTCCAGGTGTTTGCTTCCTATGACGCCTAGCTCATAATTCACTAGTTCTACTTCTCCTTCTGATTTTATTTTATTTATAGGTGCATGTTCAAGTTTCTCTTGACTCATTGAGGAAAGCATGTTTTCATTCTGTGGATCACATTCACCAAATCCAAAGATATTCCCCTTTTGCTTCTAAAATCCAAGGGCTAGTTCAGGTAAAAGCATGGCCAATACCTTTAGAACCAGGGGCCGATACTCATTCGGTGTTTTCTCAATGGCTTCACAGATGTCATCATTGTATCTTGTACTTTGAAACCTTACATCAGACACAAATTTGAATGCTGGTTCACTAGTATCAAGAAGATCCACTGGGTCTGTGGATGAAAGATCCAAATAGAGCTGCTGGGAAGCTGGTATCAGGGTCAAGTAGGTTGTGCTTGTGGAGTTTGTTAATGACAAGAAAGGCTCAGTCAGGTGAACACCAATAAGACCGCCCACACAGAACATGACCTTGAGAAGTTCAAGTTTGATGAAACAGCGAACAATGCATGCCATTTGATTTGTCACATGCACAAACTTCTCAGGGAAGTGAGATAGATCATGATAGTGATATGTCATCACAGCACATGTGAGAGTGACTCTCATCTTTGAGGCTTACTGATTTGTTTTTGCATGGTGCAATGAAGTCATTGAATTCCTCAGTCCGGGGTTTACTCTCCAAGTCATGATTTATTAAGCCAGTCATGCAGTCCAAGCCTTGAGTGATAACAGAGTTAGCATTGGAGGATGCATTTACAAGAAAGCTAGAATATATCTTGTTCCTTCCTATGGTATCTCTATGTCTACCCATTGCCCAGTTATCATGCGATTAAACATAAGGGATTGGTGCACATTGCAAAACTGATGGCTAGGCACATTATCAGTTTCAAGTTCACTGTCAACCATTTTTTCTACTTTCAAATTGTGCAAAGTCTGGTCAGTCATGACAAAATCTATGTTTGCAAGATGTTCCCCAAAGAGTGGTTTTGTCCAGGAATCTTTTATTAAAAATTTAAAAAAGTGTTTTTTTTTCAATTTGGCGGCCATCTTGGATCAATGACATATCAAAACATAGTTCTCTGTCATGCTGACTATTGTTATACATCAACACAAAGTGGTTGTATACAGGTTTAATGCGAAAATACTTAAAAAAAACACAAAAATATGTATTTTTTTAACTTGGCGGCCATTTTGGATTTTTCAGATATCTACAAGCAGTTCACTTTCCTGCTGACTACATTTGTACATCACTGCAAGGTGGTTTTGTACAGGTTTTGTTCCAAAAATAGGGAAAAATGGGTCATTTTTAACAGTTGGCGGCCATATTGGATTATCCACATAACTAAAAATGATTCAATTTCATGCTGACTATTTTTATACATCAGCCACAAGTGGTTATGTATAGGTTTTATGCACAGATTTTTCAGAAATAATTTAAAATGGTATTTAATTAATTAATTAAATACTTTTTAGCTTCAGAGGGGGCGTACGGGGGGGTTAGGAATCTCAAATTCAGAACCGAAGGCCAGAATCATGTTTCTTATGATGGAAAGCATCTTTTAAGTTGGTTGCGGCAAAAAATTTGGTCTAAGCTCCCCCCCCACCAGTATTCTACACTGATCCGGACGACCCGGTCATATGGATGTGCCGGTCATAGAAATGTACCAGTCATAGCGAGTGTGGGGATACAGTTATTTAGAAACATAAATGCATTATAGGCAAGGCCAAATAATTAAAGGGTTTGCTTGCGGTAACCCGACAGTTTTTACGGTTTGTAAATCGGATAATTATTGAGGATTTTAGGGCAAAAGGGTTAAATCTAGGCCTAAAAGTGAGACTTTAATAACAAGTATTTAAAAAAACACAGAAAAAAAAGACCGACCGACCAGGCCTGCTTTGTTAGGCCATGTTACCGGAAACAAGCCTTTTTAAAAATTTGGCCCAAGGACTCTGCCTATAACAATGATATGTATCACTGTAGATCTAGACCCGTAGATAGGAACCTAGCTATATATAGTAGGACTATATGTTATGATAAATAGCAGCTCTCAACACGACCCTTTTGTCTACTGTCTTTATTTTTTAGATATACATTGAGATAACTGATAACATGAATCACGAGAGGCTCTTCACAATATAACACAAAAACAATAACCACTTCTCGACAAGTGCCATTCTATATGATAAGGACAAGTCGAATATCATGTGAATGAATACATTTGATTTAAACAAAAAAAAATTAAAAAATTGCTAAGCGGGGGCGGGGGGGGGGGGGGGCGGGCTCTCAAAATGGCAAGTGGTCGCAAGTAAGACTGGGGGCCAATGTGAGAAAAGGGGCTTAGAAATGCGATTTCGTAGCACCCCCGACAAAACAGGCATAACATGGTATCAAATGAAAGGGGAATCCCAGGGCTATCACATAAGCATGTGTATCACTCTGTAACCTTACAGACACATACAGTAAAATGCTGATTTCCATGGCAACTTGTAATGGTACATTGAAATAGCTAGAGGGATTAGTGTGGCTGTTTGATACAAGGGGGCATACCTGTTTCACAGGGGAGACCATCTGTGGACCCGAATGATTGACATGGCACCATTTCAAAACCTGTTGGAAGGTGTTCCAGGGTTAGGGCATGTCAACCAACAAGATCCTTTTCCCCATTCACTCTATGGACAATATATAAAAATGGTCTGACCACCCAAGTAGCAGCCTATGTTCCCAGTCTATATTGAAATTAGGTCCTATGATGAGCTATCTGTGTATTGTGGAGTACAAGTTGCCATGGAAACCAGCATTTTCTCTATGAGTCTGCAGGGTTACATGGTGATACATACTCTTATCTGATAGCCACGGGAGTCCCCTTTCATTTGATACCATGTTATGCCTGTTTTGTTGGGGGTGCTACGAATTTCAAATCCAGAGTTGTGGGACCCCAGTCTAAGTATTTAGCAATATAGCTCTGAGAGTAGAGGACTGGGAGATAAGGGGTCTCAGTAGGAGGGACCCAGATGGGGGCTTTTGTCACTTGTCGATTTGCCAAAATAGTTTGCCGATTTTAAGAAATATGTCTTGTCCCTTGTTGAAAAAGTTAAATAGGCTTTTGTTAATATTTCAATTTTACTGTGGTCATAACTTGAGATTGATTTATTAGCTGTGATCTTTTTTGGCAAGGAACAAGTTCAAAATCAACATTTTTCAGGTTTTGAACCTTTCCCTCGGCATATCGGCCGTTTTCCGCAAAAAGCAACGTTTTTTCCGATTCTGAACTTTTTTTTCTCGCCAAATCAGCCATTTTCCCGGGAATGAAAAGAATAATATTCACAAAAAATGAAATAGAAAACTAGAAAAAAAAAACACTTTACGGAAATGAAAAAAAACTAACTTTTCTGACCCTTCTGTACTCACATTATGAAAATAGTGATTTTGGGAAAATCTACATTTTTATACTTTTTTTTGAAAAATCTGTTAAAAAGTGTGTGTTCTGTCGTGTTACTGAGTGAGATGGTGTGTTCTGTCTGACACTGAGTAAGGAGATGGTGTGTTCTGTCTGTTACTGAGTAAGGAGATGGTGTGTTCTGTCTGTCCTGTCACTGAGTAAGGAGATGGTGTGTTCTGTCTGTCTTGTTACTGAGTAAGGAGATGGTGTGTTCTGTCTGTTACTGAGTAAGGCGATGGTGTGTTCTGTCCTGTTACTGAGTAAGGAGATGGTGTGTTCTGTCTTTTACTGAGTAAGGAGATGGTGTGTTCTGTCTTTTACTGAGCTAGGAGGTGGTGTGTCCTGTCTTGTTACTGAGTAAGGATATGGTGTGTTCTGTCTTGTTACTGAGTAAGGAGATGGTGTGTTCTGTCTTTTACTGAGCTAGGAGGTGGTGTGTCCTGTCTTGTTACTGAGTAAGGAGATGGTGTGTTCTGTCCTGTTACTGAGTAAGGAGATGGTGTGTTCTGTCTTGTTACTGAGTAAGGAGATGGTGTGTTCTGTCTTGTTACTGAGTAAGGAGATGGTGTGTTCTGTCTGTCTTGTTACTGAGTAAGGAGATGGTGTGTTCTGTCTTGTTACTGAGTAAGGAGATGGTGTGTTCTGTCTGTCTTGTTACTGAGTAAGGAGATGGTGTGTTCTGTTTTGTTACTGAGTAAGGAGATGGTGTGGTCTGTCTGTTACTGAGTAAGGAGATGGTGTGGTCTGTCTGTTACTGAGTAAGGAGATGGTGTGTTCTGTCTGTCTTGTTACTGAGTAAGGAGATGGTGTGTTCTGTCTGTTACTGAGCTAGGAGATGGTGTGTTCTGTCTTGTTACTGAGTAAGGAGATGGTGTGTTCTGTCTGTCTTGTTACTGAGTAAGGAGATGGTGTGTTCTGTCTGTCTTGTTACTGAGTAAGGAGATGGTGTGTTCTGTCTGTTACTGAGTAAGGCGATGGTGTGTTCTGTCCTGTTACTGAGTAAGGAGATGGTGTGTTCTGTCTGTTACTGAGTAAGGAGATGGTGTGTTCTGTCTTTTACTGAGCTAGGAGGTGGTGTGTCCTGTCTTGTTACTGAGTAAGGAGATGGTGTGTTCTGTCTGTTACTGAGTAAGGAGATGGTGTGTCCTGTCTATTACTGAGTAAGGAGATGGTGTGTTCTGTCTTTTACTGAGCTAGGAGGTGGTGTGTCCTGTCTTGTTACTGAGTAAGGAGATGGTGTGTTCTGTCTTGTTACTGAGTAAGGAGATGGTGTGTTCTGTCTGTCTTGTTACTGAGTAAGGAGATGGTGTGTTCTGTCTTATTACTGAGTAAGGAGATGGTGTGTTCTGTCTTGTTACTGAGTAAGGAGATGGTGTGTTCTGTCTGTCTTGTTACTGAGTAAGGAGATGGTGTGTTCTGTCTTGTTACTGAGTAAGGAGATGGTGTGTTCTGTCTTGTTACTGAGTAAGGAGATGGTGTGTTCTGTCTGTCTTGTTACTGAGTAAGGAGATGGTGTGTTCTGTTTTGTTACTGAGTAAGGAGATGGTGTGGTCTGTCTGTTACTGAGTAAGGAGATGGTGTGGTCTGTCTGTTACTGAGTAAGGAGATGGTGTGTTCTGTCTGTCTTGTTACTGAGTAAGGAGATGGTGTGTTCTGTCTGTTACTGAGCTAGGAGATGGTGTGTTCTGTCTTGTTACTGAGTAAGGAGATGGTGTGTTCTGTCAGTCTTGTTACTGAGTAAGGAGATGGTGTGTCCTGTCTTGTTACTGAGTAAGGAGATGGTGTGTTCTGTCTTGTTACTGAGTAAGGAGATGGTGTGTCCTGTCTGTCACTGAGTAAGGAGATGGTGTGTTCTGTCTGTCTTGTTACTCAGTAAGATGATATGTGAAGAACCGTCAGCAGGTGTGCATCAATAAGCATGTTGACAGTCCATCAGGGACTCCTGCTGAGTGTCTGCAATGTGAATCAACTTAAGCAATTCTAAATATTTTTTTAAAATCATAGTTGATTCAAGTTTTTTGTTGTTCTATCCCCAGATTTCTTATTGTATTTCTCTCATAACTGAGTGGGGGTGTTTTCTGAATACATCAAAATAATTAAATACATAAAACTATTATGTTATCCATGCTTCAACTTTTAAATTAATGGTTAAATTTTCTTTTATCATTGTAGATAATGCCATGATGTCAACCCTTACCACAACTATTATGTTCAGGTATCAGCTCATTCTAATTACTCTTCTTCTGATGTATCAAACCACTGGAGCCAACTCCCAAATTGACAGAGTACGGATGGCCGAGAAATGGTCGTCTGTGACTCCTGATATGGCGGATGAGCAGTTTGTGTATGTCAATGAAGAATACTGTCCACGGACCTGCACCTGTACCCATAATCCGATGAAACTTAGTGTTTCCTACTGTACCATCGACCCACTCCCAGAACTTCCAAAGTTGCTGCACAAATACGCCAACATATCCGAGCTAGTGGCATGCAATGTCCATCTGTCCAGGATACCAAAGGAGATCTCTATAATGGCTAGCTTAACATATATAAAGATGAATGGAAACACTATACAGTACATCCCAGATGAAGTATTTGGCCTGTCTAAATTGAGTACTTTGGAACTGTCAGACAATAGGATAACAAAGGTTCCAAATGGGATTAGGAACCTGACTAGCTTAGATGAGTTACTGATAAGCTACAACCAGATCAGCACCCTACCGGAGGTCTTATCTAAATCTAAGCTGATTTACCTCGACTTGAGCAACAATATCCTCAATGTCATTCCTGAGGTAGTGTTCAGCATGACGGAAATGAGAAGGCTATATCTCAGATCAACTCACATCAAGCACATCCCTGAGGAGATTTCCAACCTGTCACTCCTGCAAAAACTGAATCTTGATGATAATGAAATAACCGTACTACCAGAATCATTCTCGAACCTAACAAAGTTGATGTATTTGAAGCTGAGTAACAATAGGATTCAGGACCAGATCCCTGAAGTTATATTTAAACTACCTCAACTGCAATATCTAGACCTCAGCAGAAATAACATTACTTCACTGCCGGCAAAAATAGGAATCATGACTACGATGCACATGCTAGTTCTTAGTCACAATGAGATTCCTATAGTTCCAGCAGAGATACACCAACTGGTTTATCTCTTGAAACTTGATGTAAGCTTCAACAGAATACAAGAAGTGCCTTTTGAGGTATCATTGTTATCTCTTCTACAAGAGTTAGACCTTGAGCATAATAAAATCAAAATCATACCTAAGGAGCTATCAAAATTGTCCAGACTTCAAATTCTGAACATGAATCAGAACAGTGTGGGATCAGTCCCCAGCGAAATATTTAAGCTATCAAAGTTAAAACAGTTAAAGCTGGGACACAACAATATACAAGCCATACCTAAAGGCATATCGAGTCTGGTTGGTTTGACGATCCTCGACCTGAGCTACAATGAGCTGCAGACTGTGCCAAGTGACTTGTTCAACATGACTGCTCTGCTACAGCTGCAGCTCGGCAACAACAGGATAGCCGACCTCTCTGGTCATGTCCCGGATGCGTTCCCACTGCAGAAGCTGAACCTAAGTCAGAACCAGCTCCTCAAAATGCCACATCAGATATGCGACATGTCGCGCCTGGAAGAACTGAGGCTGGGGCACAATAAGATCCCGGCAGTGCATTGTCAGTTGTCCAGACAGCTGTCTGTGCTGGATGTGAGTTATAACGCTCTGCAGAAAGTGCCATGCCTCACCCAGTCACCCTTCCTCAGCCACCTCTTCCTGGACCACAACCACATCAAGGCCGTCCACTGTGACCTGACAAAGTTTAAATACCTGTCAGTTCTACACCTCTACAACAACAAGATAGAGACCATGCCGTGTGTCCAAATGTCGGGGTCCCAGTCCCTGGCTGACATACGCCTAAGTCACAACTCCATCATCAAGATACCAGATAACTGTCTGCACGGTCTTCCCATCCTGCTGTATCTGGACATCAGTCACAATAAGATAGAAATGCTGCCTAAGTCAGCATTTGATTACATCAGCACGGCGAGAGAGATTTTTCTTGATAACAACAACATCCACACAGTCGAGCCTGGCCTCTTCCACCGCTGCTTCAACTCACTGAAGAAGGTCGACCTCTCGTACAACAACATCTCAAGCATGGACTCTTGGCCCTTGGAAGTTTCAACACACCGTTCCGGGTTCATAGCAGACTTCAGCAACAACCGGCTGGAACACTTCACACACATTGACGGGCCGTTTACCTCAGGTAAGAACGACACCCGCTTTAAAATGCAGAACAACAGCATTTCCCACTTCATGGACATATTCAGGGGCTGGAACATCCGAGTGGACAGCAGTGAAGCCTTTGACTTCCTGCTGAACCGCACTGACTTTTACCTGGCTGGAAACCCACTGACATGTGACTGTATTGATTACGATGTATACCGCTACATGCAGCAGTCTGGTAAGGCACCCTACAGCAACCAGACGTGTGTCAAACCCCCGTCCCTGAGGGGCCAGAACCCGGCTGACATTGACCTCACCCAGTTTGTATGTGAGGTCACAGTCGACTGTCCTGGAGGCTGTCACTGTGTGGACAGACCTCACAGCGAGGCCATGGAAGTTGTCTGTGAGACGTACAACCACACAGAACTACCCTACGTGTTACCAGCCATTACAAGGCACAGTAGTTCCTATCATCTAGACCTCAACAACCGCCACCTGGACAAAATCACCAACCGGCACTACCTATCGCAGGTAACTAATATTGTATTAAGTAATAACTCCATAACAGAGGTTGATGTAAAGGTTTTTATGTCTCTCGGTGAACTAAACGAGCTACATCTGGACAACAATAGCCTGCATCATTTACCAGACAGCATAGACTACATCAATAATGGGTCTATGCATGATGTCAGACTGGGCAACAACCCATGGGCATGTGACTGTAAGTCCCTGAAGCTGGTCACGTGGATCCAGGCCAACGCCGACATCATCAGTGACACTGAAAATATTGTTTGCCATTCTCCACGTGATTTGAAAGGTACCAAAATAACAGATGTTGTCAAATCGACTCTCTGTGCCAGTCAGAACATGGCTGCTGTTTATGTGGTGACACCCATCGCGGTGCTCATCTTCCTGGCTTTTCTCGGTGCTGGGCTACAAGACCACATCAGATATGCACATTGGCGGCTGTTTGGTAGAGATGAATGTGACGGTGAGGGGAAGGAGTTTGACGTCTTTGTGACCTATGCTAGTGAAGATGAGAGTTACATCTTAGACTACCTGATCCCTGCGCTAGAGGTCCGTGGCTTCAAGGTGTGTTTCCACCTGGTACACTTCCATGGGGGCAAGCCCATTCATGTCAACATCTACGAGTGCATCGAGAAGAGCAAGAGGACCTTGGCCTTCTTCTCAAACCACTTCTATAAGAGCAACTTCAGCATATTTGAGTTCCACATGGCTCTGGATTTAGACATCAGAAACAAGACGAGACGTTTGATTACCATTAAAGACACAGAATTAAACATGGAGGGGTTTGACATCAGTATAAAGGGTTACTTCAAGACCCACAGTTACATTCGCAAAGACGATGACAACTTCTGGAGAAACCTGGAGTACACTCTTCCAAGGAACCGCCTGGGTGTAGAGGGTGCTCGGCCATAGATAGGCAGTCTTGTCCTCCCATATCAACAATGCTGCGGTCCCCTACACTGTTTATGGTGTGGGAGCAGACTCTCTTTTCACTTGAAACCCATTTGCGGCAGTTGGTGGTGCAAATGAGGCCTAAAGAAAAAAGAAGTTGTGTTCCAGTATCCCGACCGACCCTCCGTTTTTGGGGTTGACCCTAATTTTTTTTAGACATTTTTATAATTTTTTATTAATTCTAGGACATTTTTGGTGTTTTTACTACTAAAATTCACCTCTTTACCAAAAAAAAAATCTTAAAAAAAAAAATCCGACCTACCGACCCTCTTTTTTTTCGGCCATGTTACCGAAACTCAACTCTTTTTTTTTGGGGCCATGTTACCGGAACTCAAATTCTTTTTTTTTAGGCCTGGGTGTGTATTGGGAAATACTCATCCAACTACGGACAGATTCTTATCTAGATCAGGGTAACAAAAGTTGTTGGGTGCTACTGTGTAATTAACACCTAGACTTGACAGAGGTACTTGAAAGATGTGTATTTGGGTAGACAACTTGCTCCTAGGCTATCCAACTTGTAGGATGGACAGTGACTGAGGCTGTAGACAGGGGACTTTCAATTGTACAGCAATGCATCAATAAACACTATAGTACTTGCCACCCAGCCAGCATTGGTCCCTGGGGCCCATCTGTGTTTTACTCAGGCCAGCTGGGCTTGCCCATATCTGGGTTATGGTCCTTTTTGTCCATGGCTATAGGTGGGAGCCCAGATGGGCCAGCCTAGGAAAACCTTTTTTTCTTTAAATACATTGTAAATATTTCAAAGTATGCTGACATCTGATTTATTGTACATATTTATAGAGTGAACTAAATCTAGGCTTGAGCTGGGCACTTTGAATCTGGGCTGACCCATCTGGGCTCCCACCTGGGCGCCATCTGTGAAGGTGGAGAGAGGTAGGATGCATACATAGCTAACCCTGGTGAGGGAGAACTAACTACAATCTGTCTCAACTAATATATCACCATATTCCTTGTGCCTCAATTGGTTACACATACTAACTGAACCAAACAAATAATAACATAATATTGCTATAGGGTAAGTAAAATATCAGAAAGTTACAACGGCCAGAATGTTGTGCTTTTTATGTGATAACAATTCAGGACAGGATACATATATATATAGTTATCATGTATGCCATTGATATCAACAAACTCAATTTGTGTATTCTTTATGTATAGCTTATTCAAGAGACCTAGGACAGTGCACGGTGTGTCCACTGGGCTGTTCAGCTATACTGTTAAGCAAAGACCATGTAAATAGTTTATCATTGTTCTTGTGTTGATTATCATAACGTGTGAAAGGATTGTTCCACATAAAGTGTCCTTCTATGGTCTTGTCTAATCCATGACAAATTTCCCTATAGATGTACCTTTTCTCACTCATTTTATCATGAACCTGGTTTTGTTGTATCATCAATATATTCAATTTGATGAATACTATAAATTGAAATATTGACTTGTTTTAGAAAAAAACAATCAACTCAACATGTGTTGATCAACTACATATATCATGATCACAGTACACATGTCTCAGTAAAAGTGAGTGAAATAAAAATAAATTTGTTCTGAATCTGGGAAGAATTGACAAAAGGACAAAATACACACCTGCGAGGCAACCCTACTAAATCCTTTAAAAAGCCCAAAATAATTCACATCAGCATATTCAAACCTCCCTTCCTCGCAAATGATTCTAGACTGGGGTCCAATGTGAGTAAAGGGGCTTAGAAATGCGATTTCGTGGCACCCCCGGCAAAACTGGCATGGTATCAAATGAAAGGGAAATCCCATCATGGCATGGCTATCACCTAAGAGTGTGTATCACACTGTAACCCTACAGACACATAGAGAAAAATACTGGTTTCCATGGGAACTTATACTTCTTTTCATAACACAAGATAGCACCAATTTCCATGTTCCCCTTCCATATGGCTAGACCTGGAAATCTGTAAATTTATCCTGAGATAGCCATGTGTATGCCCAATCAGTAACCAAACATGGGTCCCATGATATTTGTCCTGTATAAGACATTATTTTTTTCATCAGATAAAAGAATAAATAGTACATACAGGTAGTGAAACCAAAGGTTAGATTTCAATCATGACTCACTAGTGACATCTGGTGTTAGGATGTAGCATCTTGGCAATAGGTTTATATAGGGATATGAAGCAGTGCCATGGAAACTAGCATTTTACTCTATGTGTCTGTAGGGTTACAAGGTGACACATATCTTATCCAATAGCCATGGAATTCCCCTGTCATTTGATACCATGTTTTGCCTGTTTTGTTGGGGTTGCTACGAATTTTAAATCCCCAGTCTATTCCACTCCATTTTCCAATTTGGACGCAGCATCTGTTTTGCAAGGCAACAAAAAAACGAATACTGCTTTTTTTACTACATGGAGACAAGCGGGACATACTTAACCATTGAAATGCTCCTTAAAATAGATATATACACTGCAAAAAAGGTGTTCAGATCTTAAACACAATCTTAAACACATTCCTGCCCCGTTTTTGTCCACACAATATGTTCCTAAACATGTTTAGACCAATAATATGTTTAGCTCAGTGCTTAGACATTTATATGTTTAAAGCGATGTGTTTAGGACAATGAACTGTTTAGAATTCAAGAATTTAGCATATTATTGTGTTTATCTGTCAGGTTTTTAAGGATAAAAGTGGTGTGCCTAGAGATGTATATTATTGATATGTTTGGATATTTATATTTAGATAAATAAATAATTGTATTCCCACATAGTGCCTTGAAGAGATTTCTAGCATCCCCCCCTAAGGCAATATGTGCATCATTATTTCACATAGGCCTCTATTTTAACATAGACACTTGAGTCAACACAGCCTTGAGTCAATACAACAGACCTTCAGGGAAGATAATGCTTTATCCATTCTCAAAGCTCTTAAAAGAGGTGTCTATGTAGCAGATGTATCTTTATTGCATCGTAATCATAGTGATAAAGCATTCAACCCTTGAATCCTGCAATGTCTATTATTATCCTTTTGTGTACCATGCAATTTAAATTAATTAACTCAAATTTAAGCACCTTTCTATCCACAATGACATTTGAGTGCTTGTAGAAACTACAGCCAACCACAGAGCTGCCATCTGGTATGTGTGTGATATACTATGATCTAAACACTACAGGTTTACATCCTAAACACCAACTTTTCATAGTGTTTAAATGCTAAACATCTAAACATATTCAATATCACTGTTTAGGTGTTTAGAATAAAAGTGTGTAATTCCTAAACAGAAAGATTCAAAGACACAAACCTAGTAATATGTTTAGACTTTAAACATGTTTAGACCTAAAGATGTTTAAAACCTAAGCACCTTTTTAGCAGTGTAGACAAAGGTGCATGAGTAGGGCCTACAGTTCCTCACTGAGGGTTATTTCACGAGGCTTCGCGCCGGTCTTGTATAAGCGCCGGGGGTATGAAGGTCTTGAAATTACTCTTAAGCACTAAAACTGGATCTTGAATAAGCGCCTGTCTTGTATAAGTGCTGGGGGTAGACATCCCTCCAAAGTTTCGCCTCGTGAAATAACCCTCAGTGGGGAACTCTACGAATGCTCCTTTGTGTTTATTTCATGTCCTTATTAACAATATTTGTCAAAATTCCCCTTAATTGCTCTGAAAAAGCTACTTTATAGTGGTTAAATCAACAACTTTGATTTGACAGGCCGTTAAATACGGGCAAGGGTTACCATACCGTCGTGTTTAATCGCCCCGGCGCTTATAACTTTGGAGGGATGTTTACCCCCGGCACTTATACAAGACAGGCGCTTATTCAAGATCCAGTTTTAGTGCTTAAGAGTAATTTCAAGACCTTCATACCCCCGGCGCTTATACAAGACCGTCGCTTATTCAATACCCGGCACTTAAACGTGACGGTACGGTATTTCACAAGGGGTGTTAAATACGGCATTCCTTGGTTAAGTCAATGGGAGTGCCGTATTCACCATGGATTAAAGACCATATACAATTACTCATCAGTTATTGTCTTTCATTTATTTCAATAAAGCACTGTACAGCCACTAGTATCATATACAACAACATAGTATACTGTTTGGCCTAAAAAAAAAGAGTTGTGTTCCGGTAACATCGCCAAAAATAAGCAGGGTCGGTAGGTTGCCTTTTTTTTAAAATACGTTTTTTAGTAGTAAAATCGCCCAAATATCCTAAATTTTCTCAAAATCAAAAAAATTGCCCCAGAAAATTACGGTCGGCCCCTAAAACGTAGGGTCGGTCGGGATACCGGAACACAACTCTTTTTTTTAGGCCTTATCATACTTTATTTCCCATTGTACTTAATATTGCATAAATCACAGGAAGGGCTTCTTAAATATGTTTCCCGAGTGGCCTATTATAAGCCCTAGGGTTATAGACAAATCAAATCAAAATACATTCTTTTTTTTTACATATATATGAGGATAGAAATATCTACATTCACCGTAGCTGCCCTAGTAGCAAACACACTGTGGCCCCGGACGGGGCCAGACTGTGTTTGCAAATCTGGCCCGGAGTGGGCTAACCGACGGGCTCCCGTCGGTTTAGGGCACTGGGCTTTGGTCTGGCCCCGTGTGGGCTGCCCATGTTGGGTGCAGATCGGGTTTTGGACGGGAAGCCCACTTTGGGCTCAGATCAGTTTTTGGACTGGCTGCCCACCTTGGGCTCAGATCGTTTTTTGGACGGGCTGAAAGCGGGTTCAGATCGGTTTTTGAATGGGTTGAAAGCGGGCTCAGATCGGTTTTTGGACGGGTTGAAAGCGGGCTCACATTGGTTTTTGGACAGCTAATTTGATAATTATTGGTTTTCAGAATCTATTCAATCATCCCACAATGATTTCTCGTATTTGTTGAACCAGATATCCTAGGTCCTGCTTATCAACCCAAGGCATAATCATACTCTTCCCATCCAGTAATGGAAGTATCAAGCAGGCCTATTATCATCAGGTTTGAGCCACATGCAGCATAGACAAGTGTCTAGGGTGTACGTTAGCCTTCAAATCCATAGTTCATACCCACATGGAGCATATGAGACTGTGTTAAGCGAATTGTAATGCCACATAAACAGTGTCTACACTGGATAGCTGCTTGGAGAACCTTCTTTTCTTCATTCAAATATATATAGTCTACCTTATTTCCAAACTGTGAGAGCATAGATCTGTTTATTGTTTTCTATTCTACATCGCTTTAACATTTTATTGTATTATTGTGTAATGCCAATTTCATCTGGCTTTGTTGAAAAACTCTATATATTGTATAGTAGTGACATCTGGTGTCAATCATCGGAACTACTAGACCAGTTGCCCTGTCCAAACCCAACCTCAGCCCTCATCGGCCCGGAGTGGGCTAACCGATGGGCGCCTGTGGGTTTAGGGCACTGGGCTTTGGTGTGGCCCCAAGTGGACTGCCCGAATTGGGCTCAGAGCGGGTTTTGGACGGGCTTCCTGTCATCTGCCCCACATGAACCCAAAGCGGGCAGCCCACTTTGAAACTGATCTGAGCCCAAAATGGGCAGCCCGATCGGGGCCACACTTCAGCCCAGCCATCTGCCCAACATGAAACCCAGCTAAGTTTTGCCCGACTTCAAACAGCCAATCCGAGCTAAATCCAAATTGGCCCCGTGCGGGCTTGCTACTAGGGTGTCATCATCTTTCTTTGGAAATGTGGTAGGGATCAGCGAGCAGGAACCGCAAAGTGTGATGGGAGAGATTCTAGAGAACTCTGCAGCATGCTTTCCAATTCCTACTTGATGGTCACTGTAGTTCAAGAACCACTGCCCAAACGCTGCACAAATTCAAAGTTGGGCAAGCACTAATGTGAATACCATGTGGGACAAGTGCACTGAAAAAGTAAAGTTGTCTCCAGACTCTTTAAATGACTGTCATATAACAAACAATTAAATGTTGTCTAACCTATCAGGCTACCATCCCACAAACTCGTCTCCAGATTCGTTTAAGTGACAAGGAAGCGGGTCTTCTAGCTGGAGTTGTCAGATAGAAGACCCACCTGCCATGTGCCAGCCCAAAACCCAACATTTGCCAGCTTCAGATTCTAATTGTGGGATGGTAACCTGATAGGTTAGACAACCTTTGACTCGTTTATACTATGACAGTCACTTAGACAAGTCTGGAGACTGGTTTACTTTTTCAGTGTGTATGCATGGTGCGGTATCGATGGCCGTGTGCATGATAGACAGGAGGGATAGGCAAGTCTCAGAGGGGAGGGGGTGTGGACAGTTATAAAACAAGGGAGACAGAAAGTCTGTACATACAGGAGGTACACAGAGAAAAGAAACAGCGTCAAAAAGAGAGTCCAGGTTGCCTCCAGAATGACTCCCCTCTTTAGGTGAGCCCAGGTCGCCTAAGGGAGCCATGGTGGCTCTCTTGCTGATATTAAGGGAGTCACCTGGGGGAGTCATATTCCCAGAGAGCTATATGATTTCACCAGGCGACTCCCTTATGTTAGCCAGAGGGGCTCCCTTGGGCGACCTGGGCTCCCCTAGAGAGGGGAGTCATTCTGGAGGCAACCTGGACTCCCTTTTGACGCTGTTTCATTTTTCTGTGTAGGTAATTAGAGTATTCACTATACCCTGGCATTATTTACGTGAAAAAGTACTCTTATTATGATCCCATTGCGTCGGTGTGAAGACTAGATACCTCTAAAGTCATGCTCCACTTCCTCATACACCTTTAACACTCACAAATATGACACACAAACACATCCGGGCATTTCCTACAGTACGGCCTATAGAATGGACTGTATGTAGCCTAAGGTGATCAGCTACAACCCAGGTGTAACAATATGGGGGTGAGTGGAGTGAGTTCTTGTACAGTGTATGCAGCTGGTCAAGGTGCCAACTGGTAGACTACAGTCTAACATGCTCAACTCTAAGACTCTACAGGCAAGTTCATATGGACAGGAACCCAAATGTTCTAGAAGTAAGTAGCCTACACACAATATGAGGATCCAAGGGGATGAGAGGGGGAGGGATGGGCGGAGGTGTGGAAGAAGGGAAAACGGGTTAGCAGAAATGGCATGGGTCTTTATGGGAGGTAGAGCGAGGAGGATGAAGTTGAAGGGTGTGGGCCGGGGGGGGGGTCAAAATAATGGGGGGGGGGGGGGCAAGAGTATAAGGGAGTGATCATTTTTCAACAACGGGCGGGGGGTGTGGTCTTTTTTTTGGGGGGGGGGGGGGATTTGGACCCCTCTTGTGGGGGGGGGGGAGGGCTCAAGAAAATTCAACCTGTTTTGAGACAAAAAGCCTGCACAGTACTATGCTTCAAAGGGCCCGTGCGCAAGCCGATTTTCGACCCAAGGGGGGGTAAAAAATGTTGACCCCTCTGCGCGAAATTACCCACCACCCCTGTTGTTAAAAAATTATCACTCCCTAAGATCGTGTTCTGGGTGAGAAAATACGTGGAGGGATACTTAGAGTGACTTCAGGTAGGAGTGTTTACTGACATCACTCTGTGTCCCCATTACCCAGTCATCCATTTACTATGTCCCTTTAATTTAACAACGCACATTGCTTTAAAACATGTCTTTCGTCCTCTTACACCACAGTGGGCTGAGAGAACAAATCGGCTATCCCCTGTCTCTATACTATAGAGTCAGACCACAGTCTACATCACCATGGCGTACCAAGTATCAGGCAGGGCCCTGTGGAACAGGAGGAATGTACAGGAGCAGGGGCTGCTTATCTCCCACCCCAGGTACTCTGACATCCTCAACAACAAGCGGCCAAGTCTGGTGTCAACGATCCAACCGGCAAGTCTCTGGTCGCATCTTCGCAAGTATAACGTCGTTGGAGAAAGCATGCAAGATAGAATGACAGTAAGGAGGAAAATTAAACATATATAACTAGGATTTAGGGCTTTTACATAATATGTCACCTTATTTCAAAGATAGTGTATTGTAAATCTATATATAAAGCAGTATATGGTAATTAAATATAGATATTTTAGAGGCATTTTTAGACTAGAACAAAGAGTCAAATTTTGCGATTTCGGGGACATTTAAACTCTTAAGTACTAAAAACGTCATAAAAATAATTTTATATGCGCCCTGGGCGCTTATTACGTCGAATACGGTAAACATATATATATATGTATGACACTGTACTATCAGTGTCAACTCAAGTTGACCTTTTGTATAAGCAGAGTCATAAGCTGACTCCATTTTTACCAGAGCCAAGTGGGAGACACAGTTGACACCTTTCCTTTTCTGTGTGTGGGTTAGGGATTTAAAATCATCATCATCATAGGAAAGTAAAAACTACATATATATCAATAACCCTTTACAAAATGTATTCCTATTAAAAGATATTTTATGTCATATGTCATCTTATTTCCAGTTGAACTCCACAAGGTCTGAAACTGTAGAGAGACTCCTTGAGCACGTTGAGCGAGGACCCACCTGGTGGCTCCACTCCTTCCTCAGGGCCTGTTACCTCACCAATCAGGGCCACATCATCGCAGAAATCGGTCTGGACCCTGAAACGTACGGTGGCCCGTCTCCTCCCGAATCGGACGCTGATGACTTCCATGGTTCTATTGGTTTGTTGCTAAGACAGCTGGTTGCCTAGCAACAGCTATTCTTATTGTTTATCTGCCTAGCAACACCCATTTCCATGCTCCTGAGGTTGATTATAATCATACCTACCCCCCCTAACATAGACCCAAGGAATTCAATGGTTCTATTGGTTTGTTGCTAAGACAGCTGGCTGCCTAGCAACAGCTATTCTAATTGTTTATCTGCCTAGCAACACCCATTTCCATGCTCCTGAGGTTGATTATAATCGTACCTACCCCCCCTAACATGGACCCAAGGAATTCAATGGTTCTATTGGTTTGTTGCTAATACAGCTGGTTGCCTAGCAACAGCTATTCTAATTGTTTATCTGCCTAGCAACACCCTTTTCCATGCTCTTGAGGTTGATTATTATCGTACCTACCCCCCTAACATGGATCAAAGGAATTCAATGGTTCTATTGGTTTGTTGCTAAGACAGCTGGCTGCCTAGCAACAGCTATTCTTATTGTTTATCTGCCTAGCAACACCCATTTCCATGCTCCTGAGGTTGATTATAATCCTACCTACCACCCCTAACATGGACCAAAGGAATTCAATGGTCTTATTAGTGCTGCTGCACTGGTGGCCACCTAGTGGCTGTATATTACACTAAATCCCTGTAATGGCACGTTTTCCCCTTTTTTGTCACATCTGTCAGTTATATCATCCTCCCTGTTTATATGGTGTCTTGAATGGGTCCCCTACAAATATACCAACCATGTAGACATTATGTTCCTTCAAATGCAAGAATTGCGGTTGTTGCCGCGTATAAGAATGCCTGAGGCATTTTTTTACGCGGCAACAACCGCAATTCTTGTTTAGTATCAAGTTTCTCGAATTTTCTTTTTTTTGCTGACAATAGCAAAAATCGATGCTGTCGGTGTCAACTTTTGCTGCTGACAGCTATGTTTTTGATAAAGTTGACAATTGACGGCACCAATTTTCGATGTTAACAGCAAAAAAAAACACACCTGATTTTGGGGAAATTGTATCCACGAAATAGACATTTGAAAAGATTTTACAAATTTTATATAGGGATTTTTTTTTGGTGACTCTTGACGGCTTCTGTACCTTTCATAAAAGGTTTTCGGGTGTAATAATCATATCCACAAGTTTGAAATAGACAATAAACTATCTAGAATTGTTCCATACACCATACAATATTTTGGTCTTTGACTGGGTGAGATCTTTGCCCAGCAAGATTAGAACAGTTGAAAAGGGGCCTATTTAGATAGAAATGCGGCATTTCCGTGTACATAGCCCCCCATTTCAGCTGTATTAATCGCTCTAGACCCCTAAATTCGTTATGGCGACATGGGCATTTCTTAAAATCGACATGCGACATGAGGCCTAGTGACATGCGACATGAGGCTTAGTGACAGGGGACATGGACATTTCTTAAATTGACATGGGATATAAGGCATTTTAAGCGGCATGGTCATTTCTTGAATCCGACGTGCGACATGGGGACCCCCCCCCCCATCAAGGGCCCCATATTAATCTTGCCAGTCAAAGATGTCACCCAGTCAAAGATGTCACCTGGTCAAAGACGTCACCCGGTCAAAGATGTCAGTCGGTCAAAGACTATCCAATTGTTACGATCTCATGAGACACAGCCTTTTGCAAGTGTCACCGGGACCCAACCATGAGCTTTTGCTAAGGGATCAGCGAGCAGGAAGTAGAAAGTAGGGTGCAGGTTCGCTGAGACCTCTCCTCTCACAGTTATTAATTACTATAGACCAATGCAGCAAGAAAGGGTGACTTTTCAGAAAAGTTGTTGATAACGATTTTGGACATTTCTGGAGTGTGACCAAAAAATACATAAATATAACCTCAAACTCCTGTATTCTTATATACACTATTTGAGAGATAATTGTCCTGTGAAGCTCCTGATGTGAGCTGTTCTTGATGCATTGGTCTATAGTCACTGCTCTTGATAGGGCAAGAACGCTTGCCAAATCTAGCAAACAGTCAAGGTCTTCTGGTAGAGGACCTTGACCTACCGTAAATTCTCACATATAAGCCACACCTAGAATCTTCGAAATTCGTAATATTTTTTATAAGCCTCACAGGGGGTTATGGCGACTTTAGTACTGTTGTATACATCTAAAAGCTCCCTTGACTTTTTGGGCAGATCCTATAAGCTGCATTAGCCATCTGACTCTCATTATAGCTGTGGATTCTATGCAGGAATTTCCAGTACATTTTATATTTTCAGCGATACGATCACACCGTGATGTCTACAACAGAACGTTGATGAAGGGTCGGCTGTTTGACATACAGTCACTGGATCTACCCTACGACATGGAGTGGTGTTACATGCGGGTTGTAGCCACCTCTGCTGACCTGCTGCAGTGAGTGTTCCTGTTTTATTCTGTTTTAACCAAATAACTTTGCTTTTCAAACCATCAAATGACTGTTAGTGTAGTACTAGATATGGGTAAAAGTGAATTTATTCGTCATGTCTAAAGAAGCATTGCAAATATTATGGTTCTGTCTCACGAAATTGGGCCAAGTTGAAAGTCTTTGACAGGGTACATTAAATCTTTGACTAGGTGCAATCTTTGACCGGGTCAATCTTTGACTGGCTTGATAGAAAATTTAGACAAGTTAATGCATGCTATAACACTTATAATCAGTCCATTCAGCCCATTTATATCTTGATCTGCCCTAAATAAACCATTTTCTATCAAGCTGGTCAAAGATTGCACCTGGTCAAAGACTGCACCCAGTCAAAGACTTTCAACTGTTTCCGATTTCGTAACACATGACTCTGTAGTAACATCCAAAATGGTAATGGACCATTTGCACACTAGATCAAAAACCTTTGCACACTAGCAGATGCTTAAACTCGCCATGCTTTCTCCCCATAGTGCTGAAACAATGATATCATATCAGAAATAAAGAGAGATATACTCATTTCTACAGAAACCAAGCGGATATCCTACCTGCCAACATCCTCAAAGCCAAACCAGGAAAGCCGAAACTGAAAACAGTCCTTCTGTCAGGACACACTGGTACGGGAAAGTCCTCCTTCACCAGGTTCTATGGGCACCGGTGGAGTCAGATGAAGGCTGGGGAGTCAGAGTGGGACCTCATCGTTATCCTCAAAGTCTCCGCTTTGAAACTCACTGAAGGGTTGTCACCCAGTGAGCACATACATGAGGCTATAAGGCAAAGTCTAGAGGGAGGAGGGGACAAGGATGCAATCATGTCGTGTCTAGACGATGGTAGCTTGAACATCCTGATAATACCAGATGGGCTGGATGAGTGCAGGAGTCAAGTAATGCTTGATATGCTGACAGAGCTCATCTCTAGCAGCTACCATGGTAAGTTGGGGTTCTCAGTGCTAGCTACATGTAGAACCGGGCTCTGT
This sequence comes from Harmothoe impar, assembly GCA_947462335.1. Lineage (NCBI taxonomy): Eukaryota > Metazoa > Annelida > Polychaeta > Phyllodocida > Polynoidae > Harmothoe > Harmothoe impar. The sequence goes on from CANHQG010000118.1 coordinate 84,695, forward strand.
CCGATAAAGGAAAGTCTATTCGATAGAAGAATGAAAATCGAAGGCTTTAAAACGGAGGAAGGAGTGCAATACGTGCAGAGATTCTATCAAAACATACAGAAGCCGGATGATGACTCCGTCTATGATTATATCGCCAACAACCGAGCAGACCTCGATCACATCCTCACCAACCCGCTGTACACACACATCCTCAGTGTGGTCACAGCGGACGGCACCTTGAGGCTGACAGAAGGGCAGAGGTTAAGGTTGAAGGAACTTTTTCTAGCTGTGGAAAAGTCAATGAAAAGAAGACAGCTTGACAAAGTGCTACAAGAAAGCTCAAAAAGCATGGCAAAGGAAGACCAACTTGAAGATGACATCAAATATTTCTACAACATGAGCCTTTGGGCACTTCTCCAAGATGTAAGAACCTTTGATGAGCATGTTATGGACAACTTTGGCATCAGTGCTGAGCACCCATACCTGACCTTCATGACAAAAACAAAGAAATACAACTCTGACCTACAAGACGTATCCTACTGGCGATTCAACCATGAAATGTTTCATGAACATTTTGCCGCATCTGCACTGGAGGCACTACCAGATGATGTGTGTTCGATGCTTCTCCTGATCATTTCATCTAACAGACAATTCGGGAACACCCAGAGAATCCTGTTTAGCGCTCGAGGGGGAGATGTCAGCCAACTTTCAACGCTAACAGACATGATTCGAGTGAATCTCATCACTCAGGGTCAATGGGATGGCGCGGATGATACAACAGAAGGAATCATCCACGACATCAAAGCAGTCATCAAAGACAAACTCTGCAATGATCTTGTAGACATGTTGGATATCCTGACACCTGGTGAGAAGAAGGAGATGCGCATAGACACTAGTTCTGCCCAGGTAGTGTGGCAAACTGTCAGAAGTTTGTTCGAAGAGGGCGCAGAAGGTCTGCAGCGATACGGCTTTCGGCACGATGAAGTGAATTCCATCCTCCATGTTTATCAGAGCCTGCATGAACTGCCAGAGGAGCAGCAGCAGCTTGTGTTTGCAGAGAGCCTGGGGCGCACCATGCCAGCTGAGAGGTTAGTCAGAAAAAGTAATTTTGACAACTAAAGTGTTATTCATTCTATCATTTTTAAAACAAAATTATCATTCTGAAAACATATCCAACCATCCAAGGTTGTTTCAGTGCAGAATTAGAATAACATTCTCAGCAAAATTATGATCTCCACATATGTCTAAGATAAATTATGAATAAATGCATAATTCCTTAAATATCATCTTATAAATATAGATTTATTGTGCTTTTATGACTGCAAGATATATCCTTTACAGGGTGGATATCAATGGTAACCGAATTATAGCTTACAATACGGGAGGCATGCGATGGGTGAAGATGACCGAGGAGGGTAGCGGTGTGCATCTACACATCAGACATTCACTGACAGATGCCTCTGCAGCTGTACAGCAGTATGGGCAGCATAATTATGACAGCTGGATGAAGGACAAGGAACCAAGACTTCTTGACATCAACATAAACCTGGCGCACAATGTCACCCACCCACTGATAGTCACTGCCCTATGGGGTGAGCCCCAATGTGACCAGTTCCTATCTCCAAAACTGTGGTCAGACTTGATATTTGACATCGCTGGCTGGCCGGTGAAGTCTAACAGTCTGTACCTTCAGTTTGATATAGACCCGATTAACGCCCAAGGTGCTCTGGGCTTCCTACAGTGCCTAAAGATGGAGCGTACCCAGGACGCACTGCGGAGGCTGCTGGTGCCGGATCGACAAGGCCGTGTCAGGATCTGTGTGTACAACGGGGACGTAGACGGTGCTAGTCTGTTAGCGTGGACAGACTGGTATCTCCTGCAGGACCTCCTCCAGGTGAGGAGCTGGTGCACTTTTAATTTTTTAATTTTTGGAAAAAAATTGGATGTGTTTATTTCAATGAGTACTTTCAGATAATAATTAATTACATCCACATATGCTAGGCTGACAACATATGATAATTATGATAATTATATGTGTACATGTATGATTAACAATGTCAAATATTTGATTACAAATATTTGTGAATGATGGCAATACATTATATAATATTGAAATAACAGTCCTGGAAGGCCTTCAGCCAATACCTGGTATTAAAGACCTACCAATATAAGTCACAGTAATTATTAACTAATATGTTTAGGTATATTGTAGCATCCACCGTAATGTGGAAGGAGACAGAACTCGTTAAGTACTGTTGAACCGGAGATACTTTATTGCCCTGGCTCTCTTGGCCACACCATTCTTGTCGGAGATCCTCTCTGCTTCAAGCGTCAAACCAGACTGTCGGAACCCTCCATTCCCACCCCCTTATATAGCTTACTAACGTTTCTCCGACGCCGGAGACGTTCCGCTATGGGCGCCGGCGAACTTCGCCGACGCCCCCGTTTTGAACGTCTCCGCGTCGGCGGGGATTCTGCTGGCGCCACCGCTAATCAGCGGCGGTGCCAGCCGTTTCCTCCCCCGCCCGGCGTTTCAACTCTTAGCTTATGTACAACGTACGCCGGGGCGGCGGAGGGGCTCTGTGAACCAACAGCCCCCCCTCCGTCGCCGCTACTATATATATTGCATTGGCAGGTGTGGCTGGTGCACCTGAGCTGTCACGTGACAGGGACAGACGCAGCCTCCAGGCAGCACCAGGAGGACCGGGTGAGGCGTCTCCAGGTTCTGGAACACAACGGCTGCAAGCTGCTTTACGACGTGCACATGTGAGTACTCCGCGGGTTTTAAAACATACCGTAAAACCTCGCGTATAAGCCTAACTCGCATATAAGCCACACCCCGACTTTGGGCCGATCCTATAAGCCACACCAGAGATCTCTGATTATGGTGACTTTAGTACAGTGACAGTGAGGCGAACTCCCGGGGGGGCCACTCCTTCAGCATTACTGACTATGTGTGAACACGATTCCAAGGGAAAGGTTATCTTTTTGGGCCCTAGGCAAGGGCCCACGAGGGCACTTGAAAAGGGGTGCTTTTTAGGCAATTTTGGAGGAAAAGGGGTACATTTCAAGGCAGAGTGACTAGAAAGACTATCAGATGACAATTTAATCTACCATTTCTCAACTTTGAAGACAGATCTGTATGTTTCTTGCAGATTAGGGCAAGGTTTAGGTTTACATTTTGTGGGTCATTTATATCATTTTCATTAATCACTTTTCATAAGGGAATTTCTCTTGTTGTCCCCCTTGATTAGGGCACTATATTTAGCTCAATTTCCTGTTAAAAGGGTGCTATTTAGTTCATTAACCTCCCGTGATAAGGGCCCTAAATTATAGCAGCTATAGAAAAGATAGGGAGTGGCCCCCCCCGGGGGCGAACTCTATTAATCTCTGCTTATTTCATGTGAAAATGCTGTTAATTCCCTTCAAACTGCTGTAATTTAATATGGAAAAGGTTTTGTTTACGCCACCATTTTGAATTGAGATGATGTCCCAGAACGTGCAGAATGAGAGCGTGTTATTGTATTGGATGAATGAAATGAATATAAGCCTAACACGCGTATAAGCCGCACCCGAGTGTGGTGCGATCCTATAAGCCGCAGAGGCCATCTGAGAATTGTTAATTTGATACTGTAGTATACTTATAAGAACTCTCGTATAAGCCGCACCCTATATAGGCATGTTTGGTATCAAAAGAAAGCTGATACGCTTATACGCAAGGTTTTACGGTAGTACTATTTCTAGTAATTAAAAGACATGGTTAAGTCCCACCAGATCGATGGTTGATAGTCTTTGACCAAGCGACCCCTTTGACTGCGTGACCTCTTTGACCAGTGACCTCTTTGACCAGTGACCTCTTTGACCACCAAGGTCTAAAACAGCTGAATTGGGGGCTATGTAGACAAGACTATCAACTTGTATTGATCTAGTGAGACTGAGCCATATAGCTCAGTATAAGCAACCATTTCACTCGGAAAGACAACATATGAAGAAAATTTATGGTTCAATGATCTCTATGATTTGGAGATAAAACTTTGGTTTACATACGAAAATATATTCCAAAAAACGACCTTACATTTAACATATAGGTGAGCACTTAACAAAGTTAATGAAATATATATATATATATATATATATATATATATATATATATATATATATATATATATATATATATATATATATATATATATATAAATCTGTACCATTGTTATTAAAGTTTAAGGACTTTTAATTACAGGTTTGATGAACAAAGCGCAGAGTTAGAACCAGACGGTTGCGGCGGAAACCCTTTGTGTCTGACCCCAAGAAGCCCTTTGTGCCTCACTCCAAGTAGCTGCTCACCGAGTTAGGGTGTGGTCTGCATGACTCGTCCCGGTCACACTCTCATTTAGACTCGTGGATATACATTGATATCTTCTGTAAATAATCTTAGATAAATGTTATGATCTTAAAATTAAGAGTACAACATTATCAAGATTATGTGACTTAAGATTGGACAAGTGTTCTTGTCCACGCTGCTGCTCGGGTATGTTTACTCTTGCCTCATTTAGCGAGAACAGATGGATTGGCACAGATTAGGAAACATACCCGCCACATGTTTTGACTTAAAGCTGGGCCGTCAGGGAATAAGTTTAGCATTTTACACACACAGACTAAAATAACAGTTCCCCCAGAGGACAGCAGTGTTTGAACAGGGGACCATGAGCATTGTCCAGCTACAACATAGTCACCCTTGTGCCTGTAAGGGCTGAGCTCCCAACTGTTAAGAGCCCTCTTGTGAATGAAAAATGAACTATATCCAAAAATACTTTTTGGCCTCACTTCAACCAAACGTGCAAAGGTGCAAAGGTCAAGCTTTGATTGCATAAGACTACATTATTCCCTGTTGTCAGGAACACAGGAAATGTGCCTATTTATAAATGGTATCGCACACTCGTTATCTAGTCACTCGTAAATGATTAATGAATTAACGGCACACACCCTCCTATGCGTTTAGTTTGCAAACTCGAGTATTGTGGGGAGGGTATACACAGGCTAATAATGCAACTCTGTTTTTCACTCCATTGAGGATTAGGAGGCTGTGTCTCTGTTTGATATTATCGGCCGACTACCTCTTGCACCCAATTTGTGTAAACAAAGCATAAATTCCCTATCTTAAATATCATTGCAACGTCCACTGGGTGTACACATCATTTGCACATCGTTTGACACATGATAGACGCCGAAGTTTGTATACAAACATTGTACATAATCAAAATAAACAAATCTTTTTTCCTTTAATCTAAAGTTCCCTTTAATCTAAAGTTCCCTACTTTATGCTCTGTGGACGGTGGCCATCAACATGTTTTTGTTTATCCATTATCCACAGGGCTCTAATCAACCGATTTATGTACAACGTATATGGGGGATAAGCTTAAACTCCACTACCCGATTTTATCATCAGATTGTAGCTATTTTCACAAATCGGACCCTTAGGGCCATAACCCATTAGCCGAGTTGGAGGCATTATCGGCCAATACACCCTCAAAAAACAGACCCAATACAGTACTGTGTAGTATAATTGTGTGCATGTATCGGCCGATTATGCCACCAAATCGGCTAATGGGTCATGGCCCAAACAGATGTAAAAAAATACATATAAACAAAGCTGTTACTCCACTACCCGATTTTTTCATCTGATCGGACCTATTCTCACAAATCGGACAAACAGATGTAAATATAAACAACCCTATGCCGATTTTATGTACAAACTGGGGCTATTCTCACGAATCTGACTCAGTTATATATTCCATAATATTTACATACCTCAGACAGGGAAGTACTATAGATCCTGTCTTAGGTTTATGTTTACAAACAACGTTTTTATTTATCAACAAATGGAAAATAGAATTGCCAAGGCTATATAACATGATTAAGGGCCCGATAAATATCCCGATTTTGCAACCCAAGCCGATTTTTGCTCCCGATCTTATGTCTAACAGGTTTGATTTTTATCGGTCTAAATGGTGCAATCTCTAGACCTATGTCTTTACCTAATAAAACTGTGTACATAATACGAGAGATGTAAATATAAACAAACCCTTTTTTTTTTTTTTTGATTTGAGATGGCGAAGAGTTGCCAATCCCGTTTATTATTTATACTGGACATAAAAAAGAGCTTGTTCAGCTCGATGAGTATTCTACATCCAGTTTTCACATGTAGTCGCTGTATCATAATACTATAATAAATATGTGAAAAAGGAAAATAACAACAATGGATATGCCTGGTGATATTATACCATCACCCAGGCTATCGTTATGCTTTGTCAGGTTACTACTTAATAAACCAATTTAGATATGTAGTCAAGTACAGAAGACACGTCTATATTTCTATACCTCAGCAATATATATAATTACATTGAAAATAATGTGATGGGATGAGACATTTAGGGGCGGGCACCCCGTACATCTTGATAAGTCTATGCTTTATAAAGTGATTATTTACCGGTAATACTACATGTACTTAAACTCATATGTAGCAAGAAAAGGTACAATATACATAGCTATCCGATGCAGTCTTCAGGTTAAGTTATAATTAGTACTGCCAAGCCATTTTTTTCTATTTAGCTTGAAGGCCTCATAGTCTAATATGTTTCTTATGTTAACAGTAAGGTTGTTCCAGGACACTGCCCCCCTATACAGAGCGCTTTTTTTACAAGATTCATTTTTTGGCTTGATGCATAGAAATAGAGGTGCGTCATGAGCTCGGGTGAATACATTCCTAATATTTCTTATGTCCATATTATTTTTTTGCTTAAACATAAAATTCACAAGGTGCATTACACGTCTAGGTTGTAGCTTTGAGATGCGTGCCTGTTGATGAGTCAATATAACCGGATATCTATAATCCAACCCTAAACTCATACGCAATGCTCTATTCTCTACGACCTGAATTTTATCTAAGGTGGCCTTTCTTGCAACTCCATAAAAAATATCCCCATAGTCAGCATGTGGCAGCACCATGGTCTTATACATATATAACATTGTGTCATTACTCATACAATCCCTTAGGACAGCCATTTGGTGTACCCGATAGACTACTTTTTTATATGCAGATTCAGCTTGCATGTTAAAATTTAAAACAGGGTCTAAAATTACTCCTAGATATTTAAAGCTGATGCATCTGTCAATTTCTTTATCTCCAAACCAGACCTTATGAGCTATTATCTCTTTCAACCTCGATCTAAGACCAAAAATCATGTAATTTGTTTTTTTTGCATTTAAAGTGAGCTTATTTTTCCTAAACCATAGAGATAAACGTGTCAGGTCCTGTTCAAGAGAGACAGTTAACTCATTAAGGTTGTGCCCTGTCATTGACACCACCGTGTCATCTGCATACAAGTAAGTTTTGGAGTTGAAAATGACATTTCTCAAGTCGTTTATATACACTAGAAAGAGGGTGGGGCCCAAAATGGACCCCTGAGGGACCCCACAGACCACATCCCCTTCATCAGAGGTGATTCCATTAGCAAAAGTTTTTTGTTTTCTGTTTTTAAGATAATTAGCCAACCATTTATAAAGAAGACCTCCGACACCTAATTTTGATAATTTTTCTAAAAGAATAGAGTGATTTACGGTGTCGAAAGCCTTCTTTAAATCCACAAACACAGAAAAGGTATAGTGTCTATTGTTAATGCCCCTATATATGTCATCAGTAAAATAGGCAACAGTAGAAATGGTAGAGTGATCCGCCCTAAAGCCACCTTGCTGAGTGTCCAATAGGTCGTTATCTTCAAGGTAACCTATTAACCTATTATTAACTATTTTTTCTAATAATTTACCTACAATAGGCAGTAATGTTACAGGCCTTAGGTTTGCCACGTCAGCCTTATTGCCTTCTTTCTGTAGGGGGATCACAGTACCAATCTTCCACTTATCGGGTATAACAGAGCTGGTGAATGTTTCATTAAATAAAACCGTCACCCTATCTGGTATAGCTAACATACAGTCCTTAAGTGCTCTAGAGGATATGCCGTCAATGGCCGACGACTTATTCACCTCAATCTCTTTTATATATTTCAGGACCTCTACCTCGTCCGTGTGTATGTCTCCTATACCCTCCTCCCTTAATAAACCATCATATGACCATTCATCGTCATAGGTTGAGGCCAGCTTGGGTCCTATGTTCAAAAAATAATTATTTATAAAATTTGGAGTGTCGTCTGGCAGAATATCTATATCATTTTCCTGATCTCTTAAGTTAAAGTTGGAATGTTCGCGTTTACCTTTAATAATTGTATTAAGTATTTTCCAGAATTTCTTACTATCTTTTTGGTTCTCTTCTAGGCTATCTCTTATAAATTTGGCTTATGCTTTTTTGATAATTTTATGTACATTATTGCGTAATTTACTTGCATTTTGCCAGTCGACAGGACTCTTAGAAACCTTAGCCCTTCTTAGCGCTAGATCCTTATCTCTAATTATCTCCAGGATATAATCAGTTATCCAGGGTGCTCTATCTTTCCTCACCTTGAATGTTTTCTGAGGGCACATATCATCTAGACATCTAGATAGAAGACCCAGTATGAATTCCCATCTATCATTAACATTATTACAGTCATCCCACGGTCCCCAATCCGCATTTTTTATACAAGCCTTAAATAATTCACTATCATATTTACGGTAAGTTCTGCCTGTAAAAGAGACCTTTTCATATGTGACATAATTACCTAACAGAGTAATACCTATTAATAGATGGTCACTTATATTCCAATCTCTTGTGAAGGCCAAATAGCTTTTAGCGGTATTTGTTATAACCCAATCCAAACAGGTGCTCGTATCCTCGGTAGATCTAGTAGGAACATCAATTAATTGTTTAAGGCCCAAAATATTTATGCATACCTTCATTAGTTTTGTTGATACCTTGTTCACATTTAAAAAGTCGAAATTAAAATCCCCCATAATTATTAAGTCTTTTCTACGTAAATTGCATCTTTCAATCTGAGAGTTAAATGCCTCTATAAATAGTGCCTTATTACCGTCAGGTGGTCTGTATACGTTTGCTACTACAATTTTTTTTTTCCCATTTCTAACAATTTCTACCCAATGAATTTCTATATCATTACTACTAACATTCAGGTGAGCATAGTTGCTAGCTGAATACGATACATCATTTCTTATAAATAATCCAACTCCTCCTCCAGTCTTATCGTCACCCCAACCCCTATTAAGACCTTCAAATGTGTATCCATCAATATGATACCTATGGCTAGCAGTTTCTTCATCTAGCCATGTCTCCGAAATGCCAAGGACTGCATCTAACTTATCCCACATATGTATACGTAATGTCTCTATTTTTGATACTAAACTTCTAGTGTTAATGTGGGATAAAGTGAATTCGTTCTTGCTATTTCTTTTTATATTATTACCTGGCAGGATACCGTAAGGGTTTGCCCGCTATGTCTCTTCCCATACATAGAGTACATTTTATACAATAATAAAGCAGGTTATGACAACTAGTGTCCCCCACTGAGGGATTTCTCCCCATTGCTAGGCTTAGAGGCGCATTTAGTCAGCCAAATAAGATTAGAGAAAGCAATACCCCCCCCCCCTTTTAAATTTAATTGATAACCCTGTATAATATATTTTACCAGACTAACATGAAAATAAATTCATTATCAAAAATCTAAATGTTCGATAATCAACCACCCTACATGAGTAGTTCATTTGCACATACTTTTTATGTCAATCACACAGTTTAATAACATGCTATGGTATTACATACATTTGATAATGACTCCAGCAGTGGCCATGTCTTGTATGAACCCATACTAATCTACCATATCGGTAGCGTCTAATATACAGACTGTGCGATCAGCTGAACGTCTTGAGGTGGCGCCATCTGGTGGTTCAAACTCACACTATGCTTTGAACTTCATGTCATACGGTATATATTGGCATGAGCTATACATTATGTCCAAGTACAAATTATACATGTATGATAACATATTCTTTACATAGAAAGTAATGTAAACCCTAACGCTCTATATCTGATCTGATTGTCTCCCTGATATATGGGATAACTAGGGATAGCAGTGAATGATCGGATCGTGAGAATTAACCAAAAAATCGGGTAGTGGAGCCCCAGCTATAGCCAGATCAAAATATAAAGACTTGTATGATCGGTTAGTGGAGCGCCAGCTTTTATTTAAGTTTTAATCTCATCCCGAGCAGCCAATCAAAACGAAACTAAACTACTTGCCCCTTATATGGAACCAGAGTGCTTTAATGTGATATGTTATTCACCAGGGCCTCATGCAAGCATCATGGTAACCTTATAAATGTGGGTTGATACACACGGTCCTCATGGTGCATGGGTGCAGCCCCGGCGAGTGGGTTAGGATGCACTGCATGGATGCTTCAGGCCGACAAAAGGCACAATACAATAATACACTTAGCAGTCCTTATAGGAGTAAATAGATAGAGGGGTCACGTGGTTGACTGCGGATCTGTGTCAGCGCAGGTAAAATGAAAAGCAAATATTGTAGTGTCTGGAGGCAGACCTGCCGCACCTTACCACAAACCGTCTTAAAGCGGAAAAGGTAAGTTACTTTGGTTTCTCTCATCGTCTACAGAATAATGGTAAAGGTGTTTGAAAGTGAAAGGACATCTTTGTATAGTGAGTAGAGATTCAACAAAATGTTGTGTGTTATTTCTGATTCATCTACTAGGGCCGTATTGCACATAATACAATTTATTGTAATTATTTCTCTGCGTCAACTAATCTTTAGCGAACTGTTAACGATCTATTGAAAATCTGCCCATGTTATGATCAAACCATTTCCCCCAAACAAAGTTGAGCAACAACACACTATATATAACGAATGAAGTTCAAAAAGCCATTTTCATACTTTTTGACTTCTGAAGTGTAAATTAAAGGTGGAATGAAAGCATTTAAATGCTCATGGCATCCTTTGGTTTAGCATACCCAAGTTACATCTAAAAAATCGCGCAGAAGTTTGTAAAAGTCTGTCACTGCAGATGTTTATCTTGTGGAAATGTCTTGAAAAATAAGTAGACGTCCTCACTGAATAATCCAGTAACCATACAAGAGGCGATCCCACATTTGAGATTTTATTTGCCTGACGCTCGGGAGCAGGTGTTTTTTTTGGCGACATTGACTCTCACATTTCTGTCTGTGTGGTTTCAAAAAGAAAGTCCATTAGATAAGTGCTGCAATGATCGAGAGATAACATTTTCATAACTTTCACATATTATCATTTCACTTGCATATGATATAAGGATTTAGCCTAGTCACTGACCAACCAATCCATGAAATAAAAAAGAATTAACACAACCTCCCTTGTCATATTTCTCAGTTGTTTGTGTTTTTTGTTTTAGGTTCAGGGATATTCAGAGGGACAGTACTGCAGACTGCATCAACCATAGCCAATATGACTGTGAGTGCTTACCCGGTACTTGATATTAAGTCAAACAAAAAGGTGTGCTTCAGGTTACATGGTAGATAGGAGGGATTTCTTTTTGTTTTTAAATTTAAAAATACTAAATTAGATCTATAAGTGACTCCAAAGTGGCCCTAAAATGATACTTTTCAAAATTGGATAAGAACATTCTGCTGTTTTGCCAGGGCCAGGTAACCTGAAACAAAGTGTGAAAAGCACAATCCAAATTCTTTGTTAGTCCGATAAAGAAATCTATACTTTTCATGCTACCATGTGCTGTTTACGGAATTATTTTTCCACAAATGGCAGTAACAAATCCCAATAAATCTATAATGACATGGACACAAATTACATTTTGATATTAGAATAAAATACTATTTAGGTTATGGTAAATTTATAATATATAAGTAGAGGCTAAAATAAAGGGATGTGGGCCCGGGAGGTGGGTGGGTGGGACCAGAAAATCCCAGGAACACGTTTTGTACCGAGGAGAGCGAAGACACTTGTGGTGACGTCACAGACGGTTGGTTTAGTCCGACAGGGGGCGTTGCAGTATTTGGCGCTCATGGGTTTGGCTGAGTTCAACTTGCCCACCACCATTAAAGCACCAATACCAGTATTACTGTCCAATGAATATTTTCCGGTAATAACCACTGCATGGGTTGAGACCAAAACGTGGACAGCATATAATTGAACTAATGAATAAATAGTCCCCAGCCCCAGGGTAGAGGGATCTTAAAAACACTAAAAATCTATATTGAATTCAAGTGCCTGTCTTGGAGCTGCCCCAAGGGTAATAAGCTTTAAGCTCCAGAGCGCTTACACACGATGATATGGCAATAGCATGGAATCTATACATGTATGCAGGGGTAGACAGTGACTTTTTCAGCTGTGGGCCACCCGGGCCCGTAGCTCCAAAAATCTATGGGCCCGAACTTTTAGCTGTGGGCCAGCGAATATATTTTACCTTTTTTCAAAGAGAAAATCATATAGATTCCTGATTTACCAATGTTAAAATGACACCAAATTGCTTCATTTCCTCACATTTTTCTCTTTCCAACGACATATTACATGTCTATACTGATCAGTTATATTCCTATCAAATATCTTGCAAAATTTCCTGTGGGCCACCCGGGCCCATGGGAAGGTAATTCTGAAGAAAACTACGGGCCCGGACCCAAAATTACGGGCCATTGGCTCCCGGGCCAGCGTTAGTGTCTACTATGTGATATACCGGTACATGGATGTACAAGGTAATAATCCACGGGGTTGGCAGTTATGTTCGGAGAGGAATAATGTCTTATATTCTGAAGAAGCATGTATATGTGAGGAGTCTTGTTGCAAATAAGGTCACATTGACATGATAACCTTAACATAAGTACACTACATCAGCTCCCATTGACAGTATATTACAAATGTAAACAGATATCAAACGACCCTTGGCATCGGTTTAGAGCTTCTTAGGCTTATGCCCATATTGTTAGAGCAATCAAGAACTACTTAAATAACAATCCATCCTCACCATATCACCTAGAA